>OZ025296.1:355966202-356092461 GCA_964019185.1 Maratus speculifer
TGCAATTTGAATGCAGTTTAATGAAAAGAATAATTAAATAGTGGCGTTGGAAATAGGGAAATAATGGTGTTACATTCATTATAAAACATGAATAGTGTCGAAAAACTTTCATTTTAGTGTCATTCTTCGAAGGAAATAACCTTGATGTAAGTAGACATGTAATGGGCAACAGTTATTGGGTAGAATAGGAATGATGTTTAAAAATTTTTAAAAATCACGTTCGTTTAGATAATGTTTTGAAAGAAAATATATCAACTATGGCAACAGAAATCGAAAATGCTCTAGCAATTTTGAAATAGTGATAAAGTGTAAACACTAGCTATAAATCTCTTATTAAAGGAAAAAAAATTGTGCACAATTTTTAAACATATATTTACTCACACTGACAATTTATTTCGATTTGAAAAAGAGAACTCTGATTCACACTTGATTTCCAAGTGATAATTTTTATATGTGTTATTGAAGCTTAAAGATGTGTCATATAATTGCAATAAAAAACAATAAGAGGTACAACATATTACTCTTTAGTTTTCTCTCAATTGCAAAACAGTTTGTTTCACTGATAATTGTTTTAAAGATGTACGTATTGCATTTTGTATTTATTAGGCTACATTCTTTTTAAAAAATTCAGAAATTGTACGGCGTATATCTGTGTTCAGGTAATTCTTTACAGAAAATGTGTAAACTGCGGAACTGGAAAATAAAAATATATTAGCAATTTTAAAATAATGATGAAATGTAAACACTGGCTATAAATCTTATTAAAGGAAAGAAAAAAGTTTCACAGTTTTTAAAATATATCTACTCACACTGATAATTTCATTGGATTTGAAAAGGCAAGTCTGATTCACACTTAGTTTGCAAGTGATCATCTTTATATGCGTTACTGAAGACTTAAAGAAGCGTCAGATGATTGCAATAAAAAGTAGTAATAATTATAACTTATGGGGTTTTTTCTTTTCAATTGCAGAACATTTGCCTCAGAGATAATTATTTAAAAAAGCGTTAACTTTTGGTGAATAAATTCAAATTTCACATTTATAATTACGCAGTTTTGTAAAATTTAATAGATACATTAAATAAATTATTGCAAAATATTAATTGTTATAGCGAGTACTTACTTGATCAGATAATAGTTTTCAGACATTGTTCTTTAACGCTATCTCTAGCTGCATTGGAAAAATGCTAGCAAGATTTGCTGATTAAGATGGAAATTATTTGCAAAGGGAAAATTGAACAAGAAATAAATGGCTTGCAGAATTTTTGTCCTTTTTTTTTTTTTTTTTTTTTTTTCACAATTATGCATGACAATATTTTGTAAAAAAAAAGTCATTTAATTCATTTTTGGGAGTAATTAATTTTATTTATTCTTTATAGTAGATTTATTTATATTCATAAGAATTTACTTACAAGTTTTGTAAAAGCAATTCCATGTTTGGTATATGTCAAAGAAATATAATTTATGAAATAAATTTTAAAATAATTGTAAATTAAACTAACGTTCGTATTCACGGACGACTTGGACCCCGAGCTACGTACGAAACCCCGATCGAAAGCACAAACGGTATTCTTCATCAACCTCAATGAACCGTTTCGAGGTTCAAATTTAGCGCAAGTCGAGTAACCCAATTTTCGTAAACATCAGGTTCAAGTCTGAATTTCTCAACCGAGCATGCGTAGTTAACGAAAAACAAGCGGTGGGAGAGAAGGGAGGGGGCAGGAGACAGACATTTCAAAATTTGCGGCGTACTCGTACTGAATGAAAGGAATGTGAAAATATAAAAGTTTTGCTAAAAGATATAAAATAAAACAGAACATTATGGAAAGGCATGTAATCTCATATATATGCATTACCTTCAATATTTTTATTCGATTTCTGTATATTTATGTGTATATACTCTAAATATCATACGTCGAATTGTTTGTTTACATAAATACGCATGGCCACGAAAAAATCATTTGCCTTAAAAATAACCAAAATTACTTGACGGTCGATAAATTACTAGTAAAGTAACAACTGTTGCTTTTAAAGTCATTTACTTTTTGCATTTTTGATATTTTAAAGAAAATCACGAATTTATTTCAACAGTACCGAAATACATGTTTTACTTATAAAAGTTTTAATTTAAAATGTGAGGCATCAGTCTAATTTGCAATTTTGCTTAAGTAAAGAAGTACACAAATTACCTACAAATATCCATAAATTCTCTGTAGATCTTTGATCGGTACTTATAGAACATTTAAAAATTACATTTTTGGTCTATTGTGTGAAAGACATATTTTTTTATGTACAAACTTAGATAAATGTACATCAGATCTATAAATTAGATATTTTAATTTAAAATTAAAACAATACATTTGAATTTTATTCGCTTATTGAAGACTTTTAGGACGTTTGTTCTTTTCAAAATTATGACTTGTATTATATTAAATACCTCTATCATTGATTAACACCATAGCATTTTTTTATAAGTTTCTACGTTTTGTTTTCGAATTTTGGTGAAAATTGAAATACTTATTTTAAATACATTTATTTTTCAACTGTATTTTAATTTCAAAATTATATGTAATGTAAAATATTGCATTAGAAGTATTACTTTATACAGAATTAATAATGGTGATAATAAATCCTTTTTGGCTACTTAAAAAATGAGTCTCACAGTTTTAAATAAAAATGAATCACTTTTCGATATTACCTTCTGAAATTGTGAGATTTTCTTAGGTATCACTTATTTTTGCTTCATAATTATAGCTAAGTAAAAATATACTAAAAGATTGGAGCACATTGATAAAATAGCTTTATTCTTATAAATAACCCCAATATCGGCACTTTTAGTAATAATGACCATTTTTTAAGGCAAATAAATTCTTCACGATCATGAGTATTCATAAAAGCAAACAATTCAATGTATAATGTATGGGATATATCTATAAATATAACCAAACCAAGTAAAAAATTACAGATAACATATACAGGGTGATTAAAAAAAGTTGATAAAATGATATGACAAATCAAGCATGCAAGAAGGATAAAAAATCGTATAGGAACATAGGGTCGCAAACTAAATATTTCGTCACAAATACAGGGTGTGTTCATACCCGGTTTGAAAGTAATAATTTCAAAGAAAATAAAAACATTGTAATGAAAATGCAACTATATGTACCTTATTTTGTGTGAAATGTGATAATGTTACGAAAAGATCAGGAAAAGCATACTGCTCAAGCAATCCATGATACCGTATAAACTGATTATCCAGTCCAAAACGTGAGGTGTCAAGTGCATATTGCTAGCGCACATAACGAAATTTCTACCACTTTTGTTTGGTGTTATCACATTTAAAACAAAGGTGAGAATGTCTGTTAAATGTTTTACTATAATATGCTTCAGTTTTCTGAAATTTATTACCGTCAACCCGAATTGAATGTCGATTAAATATCTTGTATTTGTGACTCAATAAGTGGTTTGCGGCCATTTAATCATTTTGAGCGGACAATAGTATAATTCTGAATATAAGGCACCAGTACAGCTTAGTCCTCATTTTCAGCTAACAAAAATTTGGGTTATTTCATAAGCTTTACAGATCATCTGATTCCCTTCCTTTTGCACACACATTGAAAATATTTCCCAAATTTTACTGTAAGATTTTTTTTTAATCGAGCTGTAATTTTCTCTCTGGTTCCACCAGCTTTTTGTATGATTTCATAGCTTTTTCAGATCCTTTCAGGAACTTTATCTATCACCATGATAAAAAGTTTATTAAATCCAATTCATTT
The DNA here is from genome assembly GCA_964019185.1 of Maratus speculifer. Taxonomy (NCBI): domain Eukaryota; kingdom Metazoa; phylum Arthropoda; class Arachnida; order Araneae; family Salticidae; genus Maratus; species Maratus speculifer. Next base: position 355,969,977 of record OZ025296.1, read on the forward strand.
TTTAAATCACCAGATTTTAAAACATTCACCTTTTATATAAACATTTTAATCATAATTTTTAATTTTACTTAAGAAAGGTGTTATAATAAAAATAAATGACATTGACATGTTTCGGAACAGTCAAATAAGTTCCATAATCATAATATAAATAAAAATAAAATTTCAAAATATTTCCCGGTCAATACAAATGACACGCGACAATGAGATATAAATAATAAAAAACACGCGCTTTATTGTAAAAAAATTAATTAAAAGATAGACCATGATCTAAAATGTAAATAAAAATAAAATTTCAAAATAATTCACGGTCAATACAAATGACACGCGGCAATGAGATATACATAACAAAAAAAAAAAAAAAAAAAAAAAAAACACGCGCACTATTGTAAAAAATTAAATTAAAATATAGACCATGATCTAAAAGAATTTCCAACATGGTTCATCACATTCAAGCTCTCACGAGGAATTTATTCATTAATTCTAACCATAACTTAGGAATAATAAAAGAAACGGTATAATTGCAAACCAGATTTTTACGCGTATAAATTTCAATGGACTCTCTTATAATAGATTTACGACAACATACACACAATACGTTTTTAACAATAGTGCGCGTGTTTTTTGTGTTTTTTGTTATTTATATCTCATTGTCGCGTGTCATTTGTATTGACCGTGAATTATTTCGAAATTTTATTTTTATTTACATTTTAGATCATGGTCTATATTTTAATTTAATTTTTTACAGTAAAGCGCGTGTTTTTTGTTATTTATATCTCATTGTCGCGTGTCATTTGTATTGACCGGGAAATATTTTGAAATTTTATTTTTATTTATATTATGATTATGGAACTTATTTGACGGTTCCGAAACATGTCAATGTCATTTATTTTGATTATAACACCTTTCTTAAGTAAAATTAAAAAATTTTATTAAAATGTTTATCTATCACCTTCAACTACAAATCTAAACTATTATTAGTATTAGTTAAAAATTATTAGTAGGCATATTAGTTTGGCGAAATACTTAAAATGACGCCAAGTTGGCTGTAATTTGGGCGAGTAATTTTGGACGCTAGATTTGGCGATATTTCGCCAAGTTGGTGAAAAACTTGGCGACATTTGGCGAAAGAACCGCCACCTCCCAGATGGTAGTCCCACTGCAGTTTCTCGGTATCTAAGTAGATTTTCTTATGACGATAGGTATCTACACAGATTTTCATAGCTTCATTTTCAAATAGTTATTTTTATAAATATAGAAGAATTTTTTTCCTAATTATCCCTTTTTAATTGAAATATCTATATTGTAGTAACTGTTTTACTTCGAAAACACTTAAACAAAGGTGTGATGTTGTTTTAACACATATTTAATTACAGTTTATATATATGTTTATGAAAAATATGCATTTTCTGTTTCGAATGACGTCAATTTCAAAGGTTCCAAACTATCAGGAGAATCAGAATTTTTATTGATCTATAAAAAAAAACACGTGTTATCGTTTCTATTTTAAATTATCGAATTGTTTTTTAGTTGGTGGCAATTCGAAAGCAACAATTGAATTAGCAATTATAAAGGAGAGATTTCTATAATGTTAAATTATGAAAGGAATAGCGTTATATAAATTTAAAATGGGTGCCATTTCCTTAATTTTTGATATTTTTTTACCGGACCTTCGAAAGGCACATCCCTAAATTAAAAGCTTTCGAACAAGCTACTACACGTCGCTGAATGTTTCCTGGTTCGGGTTATAATTGAGTTGTTTATATTTTTTGTTGTTTCGCGAGCAAAGAGTGCCAAAACAGGGATTCTGGATCTCCGAAACTAATCGGTGGATCTGGATGAATTTTTGTAAACTTTGAGATCTAGGGTAGGACACTTCCCCATTTGAATTTCGTCGCGATCCGATGATTGGGTCCAAAGTTATTAAGAGGCAAACTTTGGACTTTAACATTAGAGATGCAGCTGAGCTCTACTACACAGCACTACCGTGCTGTATGATACACTGTTACGAACATTTGATTATTTATTTCATATTATTATTTATTTATTTATTTATTAAGCTAGAAAGTAAATCAATTTAAAAATAAAAATTATAAAGATTAAACAGTGTGTGTTTGTTATCAGACGGGACAAATAAGTTGGAAGCAATTTCAAGGGCAAGTGTTTAGATGACAGATTCTTTATTGTTAAAATATTTTTTTAACGAATTAAAAAGAAAGATTTTAAATTTTGTGTGCTAAAGAATGGAGTATTTTTAAGGGGAGAATCCAAATGATTCCTTTTTTATATGTACGTTCGTAACTATATAAACAAGTAGCACCTATAGTCGTCGTTCATGTCCATCTGTCCGCCTATAACAGAGCAAAAACTACCTACCCGAATCGCCTGAAATTTAAAATATATAACTGTGGTATAATTTCCTCGAGCCATTTCAAATTTCATGAAAATCGGATGCATAGTTTAATGACAGGGACAATCAAAAGCATTCCGTTACATTACGGTCAACGAAAAAAACACAGTTTCAAAGGAATTTTATACCCTTTCGAACATAATAGAACTGATATGTATCTAAGAAGTATATACTAAAAATACATTCTGCACAATCTGTTGTGCTAAGAATATTTGTTATTAATTCACATGCCACACAAAAGTATTATGTTACACAATGGTATAGGGCTGGGATACTGTTTGGAGTGCATTATAATACTATTAAATTATTTCATACTTCATGAAATTCACATATGGTGCTGAGCTTTATTGTCAGTTACTTCCTGTATAATAGAAAGCAGATAGTATTTACAAAGACACACGAAAGATTTTGGCTCTAGTACTATATCCGATGTACTATATACTAATGCACCAAAATCTGAAGATTTTAAAAACATTCTTATAGTACGAACGCGCATCATTTGCTACGCTTTACTTGAAATTTCAAACTTAATTTATGGACGGATCGAGTGAAAAGCCGAAGATTCTCATCCTTGAATTACACTTTTTTAATTTTGCATTAACGATAAAAATGGGTTTTTTAATATTTTTTCTAAACCTAATTTAAATGCTCCTCTCTTAAATAACACTTTTTTTTATTTTAAAAAAAAGAAGGCTTACCATCGACACTGTACGAAATGTAAACATATAATAAATAATTTGCACTCTCTATTCAACAGAATGCATGTTTTAGGAGACTTCAGAAATTTATACTCGATTCCTTTCATAATATTTCTACAAATAATACAAAATAAAACCGCAATATTATAACATGAAATTATTTTGAGCATCGGAACTTCTTGGTTATCCCGTCGACCCATTTCGCCAAATTATAGAAATCGCCAAACTGTTCACCAAATTACATAAACTGATGTAATTTTTAAGTTAAATAACGGAAGATCAAATAAACTAGCAAAACATAATCAAAAATACAAATAAAAAATTGGATTAAAAATCACTTCATGACATAACAGACACGTGTGTTGTAGTTAAAGTCAAGTGAATGTGACAGTTACAATCATCCATTATTGGAATGTAATCTTATAGTTTGACGATAGTTTTTGGTCGACGGGATAAATAAGTAGTACCTGATCATTTTTCTGACAAAATTACAAATGCTACAGTCATCAAGTTAACTTTGATCCAGAAGAGGAAAAAAATTAAAATCTGCTCCATCACTTGTGTTGACGGCAAAGTTTTGGTCTCAAAAATATAGACAGATGCACTCGTGTGTGTTTCGCAGCTGATCGGAAAGAATTCGTGAAGGTGGCAGAAAGGATCAAAGGTTTGTAAAAGTGGAGCAAAGTTACCGTTATTGACTATAACCAGAGGCGTAGCTACCGAGGAGCAGTTGGAGCAAACTGCTCCAGGCGCACGAATCCTAAGGGCGCAAAATTAGAAAGAGTAAAATAAAGTTTTGTAAAAATATTTGCGTATTTATTTCATTATTAATTAAATATTATAGATGAATCTTTTTACAATTGGCGTATTCCTATACTTTACCTTCTGTTTAATTTCAACTATTTCGATTTAAAATAGATTTTTATATACAGGGAAACAAAATTACTTCTGTTCGCGAAGCTCTAATTTTAATTCATACCATAATGCAGCGCCAAGTATCTTCGCGTACACCATTTCAGCATGCCTGGTATTTTTCTAAAGCTTTTCCATTGACGACAGTTGCAGATTTTCAAATTTTGAAGTAATCAAAACTTACAGTTCCAAGTAAAAAAATTAAAATAATTTATTTCATTTGTATTTGGAATTGCATTTAGCTTTATTTCAGTGAAAGTACAATTGAAAAAGAACAATGTTTAACCCCTTAACGCGCAGTGTTGCCGGGTCGGCAACACCTAAAGTTTTCCCTGTTTAGAGACACAAAAACTCCGTGAATACTTCAAAAACTACTCTAATGGCTACTTTAAATCTTTCTTATGAGTTCTAGATGGCAGCATCACAGAGATCAAACTCTACTGTTTTTAAATAATAGGTAAAATGTTTTACTGTAATACCCGCTTCACAGCAATGCTCTTCTCACTGCGCTTATCAATGCTTTACTTATGGGAGGTTACCACTTCGGCAACAGCTGTATAATTAAAATGGTTAGTGCAATCTTTACAAAACGATACCCGTGTACTCCTCTAGGCGTAAATAGATTGCCTAATTTTTCTTTCTTTAAATTCCAACTTTAAAGAGTAGTGCGCCGGAAAGGGTTAATGTCTTAATAAATTTGCATACTACTGAAGAAAGTAAAGACTGTAAAATATTAAATTTTGAGTAAGAATTAGAAAGCTAAAGAGCGGGTAGTCTGTGAATAAATCTACAATATTAAGAACGTCTACATAAATTTGGAGATAAATTTGCGATTCTCAAAAAATTCAATCTCTTGTACTAAAGCCTTTCATGAATATTAAAAGAAAAAGGGGGGGGGAATGAAGTGGTGCAAAAAAAAGGCTGTTATGGAGGGTCTGAATGATTGGAAAAGTATATTGTTTAGTGATGAAAATGTGTTTTGCTTAACATATGGTAATCAAAGTGTTCTTGTATGGCGAATGAAGCAAGAAGCATACGATAAGGACTACAGGAAACGATCAGTGAAATTTGAAGCCAGTGTAATGGTATGGACTTTCAAGACCACAGAGTACGTAACAGAGCCTCAACTCGACTTGAAAAGAACGCCCTCAATCACTTAAAAACTAAACCATCGCGTTGGCGATTTTTATCCTCGCGATTTCTTTTTAACTGTAACCCTATTCTGGTCTGGCGCTTCTTGATGAATGCTGATTTGATTATCTTTGCACACGTGCTTATGCTATTTGATCTTAGATTTCCGCGCTTTTATTGATTCGTAATTATTACTGTTATTATTCTTGAATTTTCAAGTTTAAATTATTAGGTCGTTATGTTACGAAGAGACACATGTATTGTTTGCAAGACGAATACTTCAAAGTTATTTCATATTAAAATAATTCTTTCAGAAATTTCAAAACAAGAAGCAGCAAGCTGTCGCTGTATTTTTTTTCTTTTTTCTTTTATCATTTGTCGCCAAGGAAGCGATGTTTCGCCGAATTAGAAACCTCTCTTATGTTATGATCGTAGTTTCAGAGTGGTCCGCTCGTCTCGCTACTGTCTATGCGTAATCCCATGTTAAACAAGTTGCCATTACAGTGTATGAAAGTTGATTCTCTGTTACTACTCTGTGTTCAAGACTGCAGATAGTCCTGTAATGCTATGTATGGTTAACGTAAGGATTAATTCTGAGATATATCAAGAAATACTTGAGTATTTCATGATTCCATCGTTGGAAGATCTATCTGGTGATGATTTTATTTTCCAACATGATTTAGCATCTTCACACAGTTCAGTATCAACCAAGAATTTGATTAGACAACATCAAATTAACATATTTCCCTGGCCGGCTAATTTGCCGGATTTAAATTCAATAGAGAATTCGTGGTATATATTAAAAAAAGACTGTATGATATTGCTGCCAAAAACAAAGTTGAGCTTCTTTCCATTATAGAGTCGACATGGCCATGTCTGTACAGAAAACATAGGAAACCACTTGTAGAAGCGCGATCGTGCTGTTATAAAATGTAACGATGATCCTACACATAAAAAATAACTATTTTTCTTTTTTTTTAAACGCGTATTATTTACAATGCATTATTATACTATTTTGAATCAAGAAATGGTTATTCTAATATTTTGATTGTTTCCACGTGTGGATAAATATTTTAATTTCCGTATTACTTCCTTTAATTTTTATGTTAAAATATTCTACAAACTATATACGTTTTTACAGTATTAAGTTTTATCCTGTATTACTTTTTGTATAGGCTATACATAAAAAACCCTTTTTCACAATTCTTTTTTTTTCTATTATTCTATTTTTTTTTTTTTTTTTTTTGACTTGGAAATGTATTTACAAGGCTCGTATTATTGGTTACCACTTTTTTCAAACAATAAACTTCCTGGTACATTGCTAATGTAAGTATTTTAGAAATGTATCACGATAATTATTTTACAGAAGTAATGTTAGCCAATGAAGTCACTGAAGAGAAACCTATATTTACGAAGTAACAGCAATCAAAGCATTAATTATTTAGTATTTACGGAAATAATGCTAAACAATGAAGTTACTGTTGAGATAATTTGTATTTACGAAATAATAGCAATGCCTTAGCTATTTAGATATTTTACGATAAAAAAAATAGTTTGACAAGTGTAAGAAAACCATTCACCATTTTACAAACGAACTAGTCGGATATGGCAATCCCAAAATTTTCTTCCATCTCATTTATGTTAATATTTCAAAATTCGTTATTGCAGTGTTAAAATTAAATGGCATCTATGCCCATCATGGGAATTCTAATGATATGAAATTCCGTGTATTAATTCTTGAGATATGATTATCGCTAAAATGATATTAATCATATAAAATGCAGCAGAGCTGAGCAACCTCTTTTCTTGGATGATTTGTAGATAAACCTGATTTGTAACAATTTATGCAACATCTAATTGAATCTGAAGTTTCATGAAAATCTCTGCATTTGTTCTTGATATAGGGCTATGCCGGAAATTGTGAAAAATGCAGCATATCAGTGCGATATGCTGGGCGATTTACACCAAAATGTAAAGAACACCAAGTCATATAAAGGAATAACTGAATCTGAAGCTTTATGAAAATCTATGAAATATTTCTTGATGCGGAAATTGCAAAAACTGCAACATAGCAGCGCCATCTGTTGAACGATTTACACCAAAAGTAGAAAACATCAATGCATGTCAAGGACTAAAGGAATCTGAAGTTTTATAAAAATCCGTCCATTAGGTCTTGAGATATAGCTATTCCTAAAATCATTAAAAGGGCGGCATAGCAGCGTCATAATTCTAGGGCGATCAGGCTATTTTTATAATCTGATAAAAAAATTTCATACTCAGCTAGCACTTTTTTTGAATATCAGTCTTCTTTTACGGCAGCAATTTACGTTTATTCATTAGAGCCGTAAATTAAAAATCGCTTTATTGTTAAAGATAAGTGATTAATTTTAGACGGGAGTGGGGAATTTCATCTATAAATAAAATATCATGTTTATGTTAAGGATAATTCTCTAAATTTGTAGGGAGGGGAGAAACAAATTCCACCGTTTCTAGGTGCATGCTGTACTCGGATCCTATGGGTCCGATTTCAACGGGAATTGGTTCATTTAACTTAGATTAGAATTCAAGTGCTTTATGTTTTAGGAAAGTTTATCATAAACTTCCATTACCAACCACACACAATAAATTCGGCTCAGCAGTGTATAATAGATGTTAAAAAATTTAATTAAAAATTATGTACTTCTTACAATATAAAGTAGAATTAATTTCGTACAGTTTCGAACAATACAATTTGTTCATCATCAGGGAAACTTTAAGAGACAAAAATAACACGTTACAAAGTTTACATGATACAATACTAAAAGCGGTATACTAAAAGTTTTATTGTTCGAAACTGTGGGAAATTAATTCTACTTTATATTGTAAATAGTACATAATTTTTAATTAAATTTTTTAACATTTATTATATACTGATGAGCCGAATTTATTGTGTGTTGTATTATCAAACAGTGTTATAGGTCCTTTTATAATATCCATTACCAACATTTTCGAACATTAACATTACATTCATTCTTCGGGTTCTATGGGTCCGATTACAACGGGAATTTTTTTATTCAACTTAAATTGTGATTCAGCTGCTTTCGACTTCAAGAAAGTTTATTTTAGACTTCAGTTTTCAACATTTTTAAATATTAATTGTGCATTCTTTTTTTGGGTCCCGATTTCAAAGAAAATTGGATCATTCGACTCAGTTATTTTTTGCATTATGAATTTTTATCTTAGACTTTTCTCGATTTCTATGGACTCTATTTCAATAAAAATTGATTCATTCAACTTAGCTTACGGTTTTTTATAGATTCTAGTTCCACCTTCCCCGCTTGGGTTTGAATTCATATCTCGGGTTCCATGGTCTCGATTTCTAATTCATCTTATTTTTTAAGGTGTTGCCAAAGGTAGTGGGGGGCGTGAAACTGGGATCACCTGTGAGATTTTTAGAAGATATGACGTCATGCAAGTTTGCTTTAATTGTATAAGGTTAATTATATCACACTGTAATTAAGGTTAATTATAGCACAGAACTTGTTTGAGTATCAAGAGGGCGCACAAGCTTTACTTGCTCCAGGGCGCTGAATATGTAGCTACGCCACTGACTATAACATAATTCCTTTTCAATAACAAATGTTGCATAGTAAACCTCAGTATCTCACATCCATTACATGGTAATCTGTGTAATTCGAAAGAGTTAAGTCATAGTTAGATGGGCATGAGCTATACCCATAGATGCGAACTTTTACGCATTTTTCCTATCACAAATAAGTTTAGTTCACAAATTAGTTAATATTGTCTTACTTAACCGTCAAAATCTTATGATTAAACAAATGGAAAATTTCTGTGCAATTTTAGTGGTAGAAAAATGCGTAAAAGATGGCAGCTATGTATACCGAACATTTTTTAAGCATGATGGAAAGTCCTGGAGATTGAATTGGTTGTGGTAAACAAATATTTCATTCTTTTATTTTTCAAAATTTATTGACATTTAAAACAAACACCAGCGTGTTATTCGCTTACGAATAAACAATCAGAACAGGCGATTTTTAAATTAAGAAGCTTAAAAGGTTACTACAGGTACCTGTAATGGCATGACAATTAAATTAGAATACTTTTTTTTTAATATGATCCATATGAGAAATGCATATTTTTAAAATACCATCCTTTCCTTACAGTGGCGGTCAATAGTTTCCGGCCAACAAATTTTTTCGGTTAATTTGTAAATGTACCCATATGAAGAGGAATCTTAAAGGGATATTCATACATTTTATTGACATAAGAGTTCGGAACTTACTTATAGAAGAACATGAAAATATCAATAAATTTAAATGACAAAATTAAGTATAAAGGAAAACGCATGTTCTCAAAAGTTTACGGTCACCTTCACAAGTTTGTAAAAAAGTGGCATTGTAATAGAAAATTACAGTGATCACCAAATTTTCAAGTTAGTATTTTATCGTATTACTATTTTATTAGATTTAGTAATACGTACTGCAGCTCAGCAACGTGACATTCATACAATCAACAGTTAAAGATCGTCAATGAAACGTTTTTCCCACATTTCTTGCAATTTTGGCGAAATTTCGGCTGAGTTGGAATATTTATAGTTCCGCTGACTTTTGTCAACTTGTTTTCAAAGATTTTCTATTGGATTCATGTTTGGCGCTTGGACTGATCATTTCAAAAACGAAATTTTTTGTGCGAAAACCATTGATTACCGAGATTTCCAAACATTATTTATGTCGTTATCATGTTAAGTAAAATAAGTGCGACCAAATTTTTTCTCTAATAAGGCAGAAAATAGACTTGCAAGATATCCTTATACATTATATCATTCACCTGGCTGTGGATTTCAAATAACGGACCGACACTTTTTTGAAGAAAATACTTCCCACGGCATAACGTGTCCTCCGCCATGCTTCATTGTAGGAATAATATAGGTCGAATCATATCTTTTGCTCTTAGGTCATCGGACGTTGTGTCTGCTACCACTTCAAAAACTATTTAGAATTCCTTTGATGGGAAAATAGAACTTTTTTCCAGTTTTCACATGACCAGACTTTTTGTTTTTTGGAAAACGCCAGTCGGGTACGTTTGTATTTTTTTTAACTCTGAAGAAATTTTAACACTGACTCTTCCATAAAGTTATACATCACGTCAGCATGTTTATACGGTATACGGACTTATTTCAGCAATAATTTCATTCCGTAACTCGCAGTATATTGCAGCGGAATTTAAATGCGGATTATCAATTGTTTTTCTTCTGATAATTCTGTCCACAGGAATAGCAATTTTCCGGAATCTCCCGGACCTCTGAAAGCTCTAAAGGCCACGGCCATCTTTATATAATTTTTAAATATCATTTACGGTCGATTATACCGATCGATAACTATGCCGCAATATGTCGAGAAGATTGCCTTTTAGCGTCAAACTAATCACTTATTTATGAACAATAATTGTTGAACTTTTCAATTTTGAATTCTGACTACACTATATACGTTGATTCATTCATAAACACAACCATAAAACAGTTTATCGATAGAAAAAAACTAAAGAATGATAAGTGGCCGGAAACTTTTGCACACGCGAACTTCGAATTTTTTTCCTTTGCATGAAGCATCTTCAGTATCCAATAAAAATAATCACGTGGTCAGAGGTCATTCACATATTCCTAACTTTTGAAGCAATCGTGCTTCTTCTTTGCTGCAACCTTTTGGTAAGTAAATCGAAGAAACTAACTGGACAGAAACTTATGACCGCCACTGTATATTTAAAATGTCATCAGACAGTTATTATTTTTTAAATTAACGACTAATGTATCAAACACATTATTACACTATTTTCTTCTAATATTATGAGTAATTCAGGGGACCATTACCTTGACAAAACTACTAATTTCAGGTTAATTATTTACAAAAAAATCAATTTTACCATCAAAGAACTTTATTGTGAGAAATCAGGTTTAACAAAGGGTTTTTTTCACTTAAATACTACCAGTCTTTATAAAATCTTACAAGTTTATAAGTGCAAAAAAAAAAAAAAAAAAAAAAAAAAAAAAAAAAAAGAGATATGTAAAATTTTTCAGATAATATAAAGAATGATAAAAATAAAATTGTGTTTTCCATGGCTCATGGAATAGTTCCTAATGTGCTGATTTACAGTTTTAATAGGCAAATTTTTGCTTGTCACTGTTCTTTTTGTGCATTGTAATAAATGGAAAGAATTATTTCTTTATTTCTGGAATATGCTACGATTAGTTATCTGCAATTAACAAATTTTAGGAGCAAAGTGTAACATTTTGACAGCTTTTTTGGAGTTTATTTTTGTTTATCGCACACAGCAATTTTCTCTCCAGTATGAATTAACACATGCTTTGTTTAACAAATCATTTGAAGGAATATCTTGACACATATCTCTCATGCAAAAGATTTCTCTTCAAAATGAATTAAAAGATGTTTGCTTAAAGCATACTTTAGAGTAAATTTCTCGTTACATATCTCACATTCAAACGGTTTCTCACCAGTATGAAGTAACAGATGGCTGCTTAAACTACCCTTTTGAGAGAATTTCTTCTTGCATACCTCACATTCAAAAGGTTTCTCACCAGTATGAGTTAGCATATGACTGATTAAACTACTCTTTACAGAAAATTTCTTGCTACATACCTCACATACAAAAGGTTTCTCACCAGTATGAATTAACAGATGCCTCTTTAAAACACTCTTTCGAGAGAATTTCTTGTTGCATACCTCACATTCAAAAGGTTTTTCACCAGTATGAGTTAAGCGATGCCTGCTTAAATCTCCCATTTGTGAGAATTTCTTGTTGCATACCTCACATACGAAAGGTTTCTCACCAGTATGAGTTAACAGATGTTTGCTTAAATTGCTTTTGAGAGAGAATTTCCTGTTGCATCTATCGCATTCAAAAGATTTCTCCCCACTATGAGTTAACAGATGGATGTTTAAACTACACTTATGAGAGAATTTCTTGTTACATACCTCACATTCAAAAGGTTTCTTATCACTATGAGTTAAGAGATGGCTGCTCAAATGGCCCTTCTGAGAGAATTTATTGTTGCATACCTCACACTCAAACGGTTTCTCATCAGCATGAGTTAACAGATGATTGTTTAAATGGCCCTTTTCAAAAAATTTCTTGTTGCATACCTCACATTCAAAACGTTTTTCACCAGTATGGTATAACAGATGCTTCTTTAAAGCACTCTTTTCAGAGAATTTCTTGTTACATACCTCACATTCAAAAGATTTCTTATCACTATGAGTTAAGAGATGGCTGCTCAAATGGCCCTTCTGAGAGAATCTCTTGTTGCATACCTCACATTCAAAAGGTTTCTCATCAGTATGAGTTAACAGATGGCTGCTTAAACTGACCTTTTGAGAGAATTTCTTGTTGCATACCTCACATTCAAAAGGTTTCTCACCAGTATGAATTAACAGATGCTTCCTTAAAGCACTCTTTCTAGAGAATGTCTTGTTGCAGTATCACAAGCAAACGGTTTCTCAGCAGAATGAATTAATAGATGTGTTCTTAAGTTATGCTTATGAGAGAATTTCTTGTTGCATATATCACACATAAAACGTTTTTCACCAGTATGAGTTAAGAGATGCCTACTTAAATAGCTCTTATAAATGAATTCTTTGTTGCATACCTCACACAAAAAAGACTGTTTTGGGATAAATTCTTGCATAACTCACAAATAAAATGTTTTTCTGGCTATGAGTTAGAAACTTTTTTTTTTAAAAGCTTTGATAAAAAATTGTTGTATATGTTTCACACATTTAAGATATTTTGTTTGATGTGATGTGTTAGATTAATGTCTTTATGCATCTGCAATAAAATAAAATAAACTAATATCAGTTTTTACGTTTTATTAAATAACAAACAAAACTACATAAACTGATCACGAAAATAGAAAAAAATGAATTGTAATAAAATTGCTCCCAAAGTATTAAAAACTTCAGCAGACTCCCAATTATGTGAAGTTAGCGGAATCAAAGGTGTGTCAGATGCTTTTCCTAACAGTACAAAGACTTAATTGTAAAAAAAATAAATAGCAAAATTGCAAAAATAAATATCTCATTATAAACATAATATAAAGTAAATTTAATGAGAAAATTCTGTAACTTTATAACATCTAAATAAACGATGATACATTTTACAAAAAATATAGAATTTTTTTGTGGCTATGGAATTTTAATATGTAAATGTGTTTAGTAAGAAATTCTTCCGATTTCAAAATTTTTTTTATGTAATGTGTTTACTTATTGCTGAAATTTGCCGTATCATTTAATATAATTTGCACTATAATTGAATAGTGTAATCCGTGGCATAGCCAAGTTGATGCCATGGATATCCCCCCCCCCCTCAAACGGAGTATTTGGATTTCTGAATCTCGCAATCCACAACACTCAAAATTACTAAACCGGAATGCTAAAGAAAGATTTTCAAAATTCTAATTCAATTTCTATTTAATTTTTTTCTTTTAATTATTCTCTTTTTTATGCACTTACATGTACTAAAGTACCTTCAATTGTTATATCCTACCTAACTTTACTTTCAACTTGGTTCATTCTAGGATCTTAATCTGTCCTTTAAACACTATTATTTTTTTAAAATTATCTGAATATAGATTACTTATTACCGGGTGTTCTCAAGTTCTACATAAGATAGTTTCAATTATTAAATAAACATAATCTATTGGTATTACTTCATTATCAAGTGGTCCATTTTCGCCAAACTAATAGTCACATTTTACATATTGTCATAATTTTTATTCTAAATAACGAAAAAACAAATATTTAGTAGAATATTAATAGAAATCACCTAATGACGTTTCCAACACATGGTTCGTATTTGATGTCATTAAATTTGACATTCACGATCATCCATTATTAATATTTATTCTTATAGTTTGACGATATTTTTTCGTCGACAGGATAACCAAGTAGTACCAATCTATTTAGTTCTACTCAATTTCAAAAGTAAATATCAGTACGTAATGAAAAATTCTATTCTGTTGTTGTTATTTTTTATACTTTCATAAAATCTTTTAAATTTATTGAGTATGTAAAGCTATAATACAACAAAGAATTCCAAACCTCCACTTTAGAGTCTAATGTATTCTTCTGAATATCTATAATTTCTTTTTAGACATAATGCCTTCACAGATGCATTTTAGAAATTATAAAGGCTTCTGTTTCTTGATAAAATTTACTATAAATTTATATTTTTTAGTCGAAAAATATTTATAAATGTATTTAAAAAAATAATTTTGGCCTGGTTAATCACAGTGAATCTTGTCAAGATATGATTGCAAGGAACTGGAAAAAAATACAGCATTTTCGATTTCCATTAAATGAAGTGTAATCAATAACACTAGCCAACAAAAAAATATTTTTGTTAGTTTCCTGGTTCTAAACATCCAATTCCTACTAATTTTGAGTTAAAAAAAACGAATATGTAAATGAATTTTTTTATTAGTTTTTGTTTTCCAGATACAATACAGCCCACTTGAGAAAGACACATAACAACCCACACATCAATTTAAAAAGCAAATTGAAGAAGAAAAAATTTCTATGTAATAAATACAATAGGCATGTTTCACTAAATAATGTTCATTTTTCAGAAAGCAGTGGTTGTTTTTAGCCTATTCTTGCAAATGTTTCCTTTTGAATTGCCTCTTGTATGTCAATGCCGGACCATCTCTTGTAACAGTCCAACAGTAGTCGGCCAGCATTGACTCATCCCAACGACCCTGATATCTGCGTTTCATTACATAGATATCTTTGTGCAACCCTTCATCGTGCTCACCCTTACAACTTCACAGTTTTTAGGGAAAAAATCAAGATGGGAGTGGAGGAAATGAAGCTTCAGAGATATTTTGCATCCAAGGTCATGGTACTTTTGTAGGAGTTTTTTCACCAAGTGTTGGTAGTTCTCGGCTTTTCTGTTGCCTAGAAATCCTCGTACCACACCTTTCCAGCTTGCTTCCCAAGCTTTTTTCTCTTTCCCCTCCAAAACTTTATAAAATATTAGGCTATTACTGTGAATATCATTACTGTGAATACTTAAAATATCATTACTGTGTTCATTGGAGGGCTCACAAAGATTCCTCTTTGACCTTTGATTCATCCAGTCTTGGAAATTTCGCTCTAAGTTACTGGAAAGCTTCTCCATCCTTGTTCATGGCTTTCACGAAGTTCATTAATCCCAGCTTAATTTGCAGGGTGGAAGCAGAATGTTTTTTGCTTCATCTAGAGGCTTATTTTGGACATTTCTCTCCTCGGGATTTAGATTTCTTGAAGGCCATTAGTATTTTATGTAGTGAGAGTTTCTATCGCAAATGTCCCACAAACACAGAAAACAACAATACTTGGTATAGCCTAATTGCATTCCCAAGAGTAAAGCAATTACTTTCAAGTCACTACAAACCTGCCATTTGTGATCCTCGTATTTGATTGACTCGAGAAGTAATTTCACATTCCCGTAAGTTTCTTGCATGTGAACGGAATGTTCATTGGGAATGAAAGGAATAATATTTCGCAGGTAGTAAGACTGCTTTCAAACTAAGTTGGGAAGAGACTATAAATAACCTCCACTTCGGTAAATCATGAGTTATGTTCATTGAATTCATCAAACCATTAACAACAGTACAATCAACTACATGTTCTTTCTTCTCAAAAAATGAAGGAGATTATTGAGACGAGCTTTGTATTCTGTGATCTTGACTTCTGGTTGGATTCTATACAGAGAATGCAGTTGAGGGGAATTACAGCTATTAGGCGTACCAACTTTCAAACATTCGATTTCCCATATAACAGCCATAGTGAAATTTCTCAAGTTGGTTCCTATCTTGAAAACAAGAGCTAATCTCAACTTTTTATGTTGATTTTCGTCTTTAGCGAGACAAAATACTTCAGAAATACCTATTTTTGAGCCCGAAACATTTTTGATGTTGGGTAGTGTTATCGGTATCCTGAAAACTCTTCCATTTGAGATAGGATTATATTGTAGAAAGATTCCTGTTTTACAGGTTTCAATGTATTTAGAAGTACCTGTTAAAATCTTTTATGATGGAACCGCTGATAAGTGATGAAAAATCAATTACAGGGATATTTTTCAGCAAATTGTATTTGTAAGCCAATCCATATCAAGATGTAATGCTTCTGTTTAAGGCAGGTTTCTGTTAAAGATAATCACCATTTTGACAGATTTTACTATAGGGGAGACTGATCCACAGTGGACCACTTTTGCAGTTTACATTTTTTTCTCTTTCATAGAAAGTCCAATCTGCCTAAAAATATTCTGGGACATTCCTTAAGAACTTTTACATGTCTCAGTTTTTTTTCAGAACATAGTTTCAAATACATTTTTTAAAAATTATTTTGTATACGTTCATAAAGTGGACCATTGTGCCCCAGAAGCGGGGTGCACTGGTCTACACACTAGAGCACATGGTCCTCTATTAAGCATTATTTGAATTACAATATAAATTTATTTTTTATTATTTTAAGTCCTGTTTACTTTCACCTATCCCACTCTTCAAAATAACATAAGAGTGCAAATGTTTCAAATAAAATTTTTAATAAAAACATGTCCAAAATCAAAAAAATTACAGTAAAACCCCGATAATTCGAACTAATTGGGACCAGAACCAATCCGGATTATCCGGAGAATTAGAAAAAAAAATTAAACATATTTACAGAAAATCACGTTTATGTTAAACGTATTGAATATTTACAAACAGTAAAAATACTTACTTTGTTTAATTCTTCCGAAATGATTTCAGAAAAAGTTTTTTTTAATCCAGAATACGACGATGAAACAAGTTAATGTTATGGAAATTAGCCAATCGCTTCTCAAACTTGAAAAAAAAATGACTAAACTGATCCGAATTAACGGGGTCCGAATTAGCGGGGTTCTACTGTATAAAAAAGAGCATTCATTATATTTTTCAAATACCAACAGATTGATACATTGATAATAAGGTGAAGTTATTAAATGAATTAAAGTCATCATCACGAAAACTTGGAAATGATACTCCAAAATACTTATGAGCCTGAAATAGTTTTGGATCTGAGAGTGATCTTGTGATAACACAGATACAAACAACAGATTAGTAACCATAAAAAATTGATTCCAAATTCGTTTTATGTTGCTTCGAAAATAATTAATGAAATTTTAGAGAATGCTAGATATTGTTTTAGTAATAACTGGTTACAGTTGATAAAATACTTGTATTGCTTTAAAAGCATTAAATACAAACAAAAGTATTTCTTACTATGATACTTAGATATTTTCTTTGTTTACTTTATTTTACAGTTAAATAATTATTTTAATACGGCATTTATTTGTAGAGAATAAGCAATTATTAACTATTTTGATAATTCAGAATTACATTAATAGAATACATTATGGTCCATTGTGTCCCATGTTGAAGTTTTAGACATTCTCATAAAATTATTATTTAAAACTTTCTTTTTAGCATATTAACTTTAATATTAAATAAAAACAAGGATCTTACCTTTAAAACAAAAGCTGTTTTTACTTATTTAATTAATAATACAGAAAAGTACAATGATTAAAAATATTATTTTTTAAAATCTCAAAGCAACCAATCAGGATCAAATGAATCATTCTGAGGTAACGATGTGTTTAAAAGGCTGTAAATAATCAATTAGTTTAAAAGAAAAGCTTTAAAAATTTTAAAGTAAATAATATATAGTTACTGGTCATCTATGTACTTAGGTCCAATGTAGCTCACTCTTCCCGACATGTACCATAAAAAGTATATTTATATAAATGAGGCAAATTTGTAAAAACTTAACCTGCCTATAATGGAATGTTACCATAAATAAAAAAATTCCATTATCCCGTCTAAAAGAATATCATACAATTACACAAAACCTGTCCAAAACGGAATTTTTCAAAAAACATTGAAATTTCATCTTGACTATTTTCACTAAGACTCCATCAAATCCATAACCTTAAAATCTGCACATAATTTACAGATGTAGACAATAAATTTTTTAGACCAGATGAAAATATAAAATTTGACTTTCATAACTTTATATCAATTCTTTTAAGAACTTTAATTTGCAATTCTTGTTAATATTATTGAAGCCATGCTTTTTCATGAAGGAAGAATAAATTTATTTCTGAAAAAATTCAAGATATTGCTGATATCACTGGTCACATATCACTCACTATATATATATTTAGTCGGAACAAACATAGAAGATTAATATACAGTAGATTCCCATAATTCTGCAACCCTAAAATCCGCACATATTTTCTGGACATAAACAATAAAATATTCATTTCAGATAGAGGGACAAAATTTGACTTTTTATTTCATTTTATATCAATTGCATATATACAGTAGACTCCCTCAAATCCACACTCCTAAAATCTGCAACTCTCTAAAATCCACACATATTTTACGGATGTAAACAATGAAACATTCAGTTCAGATGTAGGTGCAAAAATTTATTTTTTCAGTTTTATATCAATTCCGTACATTTTTTAATTTATAATAATTTTTGTTAAGGTTATTGAATTCATGTTTTTTCATGAAGAAAGAATAATTTATTTCTGAAAAAATAAAGATATTGCTAATATCATTGGTAATCACAATCTTACCAAATATCTTTATGTATTAATCAAGCTTTTTTAGTTATTAAGTCTGGCTAAACCTGAAATAAAGTTTTATTATTTTATGATCCTGATGTGAATTAGTAATGTACCTTTATGAGGCACGTTTCATTGAATAATTTAGGAGAAACACATTTCCTCTTTTATAATGAATATTTAATTGTACATTATTGATTATTAACTTTATTTTTCATTTTAGTATTTTAATCATTTAAAAAAATATCTAAATTTTTATTATTTTAGTTTATTACCTTTTTATAATATTTTAGTATATTGTATGCATTCATTATACTTTTGATTTCATTATTAATTACATTCAAATTATTTTTTTTTTAAATGTAAACAAAGCAATGACCAGAAATCCACAAAATTCTAAAATCCGCAAAACCTCTGGTCTCAAGCTGTGCGGATTTGAGGGAGTCTACTGTAATTTAATTTGTAATTTTTATTAATATTACTGAATTCATGTTTTTTCATGAAGGAGGGATAAATTTATTTCTAAAAAAATTCAACATATTGCTGAAATCACTGGTAATCACAATCTTTTTACAAAATATATTTATGCATCAATCAAGCTTTTTATTTCTTAAGTCTGTCTAAAGCTGAAATAAAACTTCCTTATTTCAGTATTTTCATGTGAATTTCTAATGTACTTTTCTGAGGCAAGTTTCGTGGAATAATTTAGGAAAAATATGTTCAATATTTTTATCATGAATATTTAATCATGCATTATAGATTATTAACTTGATCTTTGCTTTTATAATTTTAACACCAGTTTTCTGAATTATTCAAAATTACAGCAAATAACATCTAAAAATTTCATAGCAATCCGAATATATTGACAGAAGTTTGAGCACAGACAGACGACCATCCAGACAGACAAACTGAATGCATAAACACTTTTCAACTTTGTTGAAAATTGTTCAAAAAGAAAGCAAACAATTTAAATCAGTTTGAACTGATAGGCATGACAAAGCACAGGATTTTGTTTGACCCTAATTTAGGGTACAATTTCAGTGTCATCCCCAGCCACTATACTTCCTCTGCAATTTTTTTTTTTTTTTTTTTTTTTTACTCTCTGGTTTACCACTAAAGAAAACAAAAGCACCCACCACCCCCAGAAAATAATTACTTTTCCCTTTTGAATGCCAGCACACGAAGTTTAATTTTCCTGCTATAATTGTCATCTCGATTTCTAGTGACTTTAAATAATGAATTATCTAAATTTTTTTTTTGTGTTTCCTCGTAATGTATCCACAAGCCGATGAGATATCTCAAGATACGGTAGAGGCAGGGGATGGGAAAATGGAAAAAATCAGCTTTATTTTCTCCAAGTTTTTACATTAGAATGTGAGAAATTGCATTGTATGGATATAATGAGGGCCAATCTATTGACATTTAATAAAGATTTAAACTGGTCGAGGTGATATGTTATAAAAATAGATATTTGATAGATCATTCAGCTTATCAAAATACTTTTGAATAACGATAATCCGGTTTCAAACTGCAGTGACACAGGGTGTTTGTTTGAATGTATTTTATTTCTGATGAAATAAGTGAATTTAGATTTTTGTGTGCACCACATTATTAATTTGTTCAAAGATTTTAAGAACAAACTGTATGTTTATAACCTCTGAAAAGCATTGCCTACTCAAGACACTATTTTTTGGTGCATTTAAAAAGTTCCTCACTAAATCAAAAGGAACAGGAACATTTTAAATTGTTCCTGAGATGTCACCATTCAAAAAGACCAAACTGTAATATTTTTCATTTTTTAAAAATGTTTGTGTGCACCACATTATTAATTTGTTGTAAGATATTTATTTATTTTGTAATTTCTCTTCGATTTAAAAATTTGTGTTTTACGATGAAAAAAAAATTTTGGTATTACTTGGTTATCCTGTCGACCAAAAAACTATCGCCAAACAATAAGATTAAATGTCAATAATGGATGATCGTGAATGTCCCATTCAGAGACATTAAATCAGTTGCTTCCGGTAATAACCAGTTAAGGCACATTTTAAAAAATTGAGATAATTGGGAGAAATGTAGCTTTAAAAGAATACTTTCATCTGGCACTGTACTAAAAAATGAAAATCGCATACTTCCCGTCATAAGGCGACTATAAATTTTCACTTAAAAATTGAAAAAACAGCAATAATCGGGTAAGTGCATGAAGGAACGATAATAACCAGATAAGATTTCTATTTATTTTTTAAATCGTCTATATTTATAAAACTAACATAAAATGGCTTGTATAACTTATAAATATCTCTAAATAATTAAATTAATGTCAATAAACTATAAAAATTAAATATAATCTATGGCAGGAGACTGCAAACAGTTAGTGGATTAATTCGCAAAATAATCACACAAAGTAAATGATCTGGTTAATGCTTTGTATTGTTTTAATATAATATAAATGAAGAATTATAATAATAAAAGTTGATAAAAATGAAATTTTTTTATCATAATTAAACAAGAAATTATAAATTTAAATTAATTATTAATTAAAAAAATCTTTT
Source organism: Maratus speculifer (assembly GCA_964019185.1). NCBI lineage: Eukaryota > Metazoa > Arthropoda > Arachnida > Araneae > Salticidae > Maratus > Maratus speculifer. Next base: position 355,991,315 of record OZ025296.1, read on the forward strand.
TTTTTTTTTTTTTTTTTTTTTAGACAGCTCTACAGATATGTTAATTTTAATTTAATAAAAAAATTGACAATGTATTTAATTGTTGCGAAATTAATGTTTAAAATGTAAATAACACCTTAATTTTATTTACATTTATTAAAAATAAATGTAATTTTATCTGGTTATTGCTGTTTTACATTTATCGAAAATAAATGTAAAACGGTAATAACCAGATAAAGGTACATTTTTAATGGGTTCTCAATTAATATATACCATTTTTATATAACTATTTTGTCAAAAAAAACAGGTTCTTATACCTAATTGAATGTAGTGAAAATTATTAAGCTCTAATCTGTTTTATTAAAGTAATGATAAAAAGACCTTTTTGAAAACTTCAAAATTAATTACTCAAATTTTAAAAATGTGCCTTACCTAGTTATTACCGGAAGCCACAGAAATATGATATACGTATTTAATACATTATTAAGTGATTTTTATTTCGACTTTTTATTAATATTCTACTAATTATTTTTTTTTTATTATTAAAAAAAACATTATATCAATATATATAATTTGGCTATTAGTTGAGCGATTTGTATAATTTGGTGAAATTCGTCAACAGGTAAAGGAAAAAATTAGCACTAGCCACCGGCCACAGGGCCATTAAATGAGAAAAAGTGACTCGTGAAAAATTGTCTATCAGTGGCCACCTCCCGGCCACTTTTTCAAATGGAGAGAATAAAATTTTCTTGTATTTCATCAAAGATTCTATTTTTTTTTTTTTTTTTCCAATATATTTATATTAACATTTATTTGGGCTATTCAGTTTTAGATTAATACTTATAAAATTTTTACTGTTTAGTATTTTTAAACAAAAAAATGGCTACTAGTTTAAAGAAAGTGTCTACTTAAAAAACTAGTCTTAAAACTAGTGGCCGCTAAAGAAATTTCCCAATTTTGCCCTATATCAACAGGATAACCAAATAGTACCAAATTTTCTTTATGTGCTTTAATTAACAAAAGAAACAATAAAATTAAAAATTTTATAAAATTAAAAATTTTATAAAATTAAAAAAGATTTTAAAACCACCCTCTTCTTAAAATAAATCAAACAAAGAACTTGGAGCAAAACCTATAAATATAAAAATGAATTATTAAAAAAATAGAAAAGCTAAGCAATGATAAGTAAATAAACTATATTATGAATATTATTATAACATTACAGTTTCTTGTTAGCTGTTCTAATCTATATTGCTGTAAGAAAAAGATTAATTTAATCAGCATAATTGGTGTCATTCACAGCACAAATATATCTGACTTGGCATGGATACTGCATAGTTAATATAAGTTGCCATCTTTTAAATAAATTGTATCATTTATATATTTTTTACTTCAATGCTTTTCTTACAAACAAACAATTGACGGTAAAATTTTTCTACTAAATCCTCCAAAAATAAAAATTTTCTTTGATTTTAAAATACCTTTAAGAATATAAAAAAATTGTGTTCACATCCATGAAATTACAAAATTTATTATACAAAAAAAAGGTTTCTTAAATAATAACTCAAAGCATACTTTTTATACTGTATTTTACTTATGGTATATATTAGTTACTTATAGGGAGATTACTAGGAAAAGAAAAACAAACAAACAAAATATTTTATTTATGTAAACGAAAATATTTGTTTTAAATATTATGTTAAATTTTATTTTTGATACCTATAAAGTCTAAAATATTAAAGTATTGGCCTGGCTAAATATTCAGTTTATCTGTGTGCCGTCGATTTTAAATTACCATAAATCCTAGCAAAAATGAAAGTTGCGACATATGAAATTGTAAGTCATCATGTGCTCGAATCACAAGTTCCAGAATTTTCAGTTGAAGAATAACTAAAGAAAAATACCTCATCATTAATTTATTTGAATAAAGAGAAAAGGTCAGTAAACATATTTTAAAGAAAAATACCTATTGTTGCAATCAGTGTAAACTCATATCCTCTTTTTTATCAGAGACGCCAACACAAAGAATGAATCAAGAATCGCAAAAAGTAAAAGTAATAAAAAAAACATACTACTGATATAGCCATTGCAGCAGTTTAATTAATAAATAATAATAGTAACGACAGTAATAATAATAGTAAATAATAATAGTAAGTTGTGACACTTAAAATTGTTAGTCATCATCACTGAGCTGCAGCTCAGTGGCCATCATAGGATCTAATCACAAGTTCTAGAATTTTCAGTAGAAGAATAACTAAAGAAAAACACTTTATCATTAATTAATTTGAATAATGAGAAAAAGATCAGTAAATATATTTAAAATAAAGATACTTATTGTTACAATCAGAAATCAGAGTATAAACTCATTTCCTCTTTTTTTATCACAAATGCCAACACAAAGAATGAATCACGCTAAAAAGAATCATTCATGAATAATGAATATCTTGCAGAAATAATTTTAACAGACTATTTATTTATAAAAAAGAAATAAAAAGCATTTATTCAAATTCACGAATCTATTTTTTAAATATCCTCTGAAGTTAGAAATTTGATTTTGGAATAACTAAGAAAAATCTAGCTTTGATTCTTTGGTAAAGCTTGTTTCTTTTAATAGCTTATCTGGCAAATAGTATTATAACCAGGTAATTAAAAAAATATATACTACTGATATAGCCATAGCAGCAGTATAATTAATAAATAATATTAATAATTAGTATTCACAAAATGCATGAATCATTTTGAATGAATCATCTTCTGAGTAATATCAGATATCTTTTAAAACTAAATTTATAGTATCCGTAGGCTTCTCATATAAGCCAACTTTTAATTTTCTTCTCGGATTGTACCCAACCATTTTACTAAAATAAGTTAATGTTAAGGTAGGATAGTTTATTCCGTTAATCTTCAATTAAAAATTCTGCAATTTGCTATTTGATAATGACAACACGAAATTTCTCAACTTCCTCGTGTATCTCAACTTTCATTTTTGACGGCTTATCATTGAATCGTTTTAAAGCCTTATTAAAATGTTTTTTTATAGGAGATAATTTCCTTTATTATTATTATTTATTTTTAAGTACTTTAATTTAGAAAGAACAAATGATTTTGAAAATATTTTAGCGTTTAATTTAGAAACACTGTATTGATAATTCATAATCTGAAATTAATTGTATTCTATTGAAATGAAAGCAAATGTTTTTTTAAATGATTGATCGCGTGATGAAGTGCTTCTATAAAGTTTATCAAAACTTACACAAAAGACACGTACACTTAAGAAACTACGGCTGAATCCTTGAACAAGCAAGAGACACTTGGTATTGTTGAACTTTTCTAAGAAATATAAAAAAAAAAATTTTGTTATTTTTTGTTTCTTAAATTGTTGCCATGCCTATTGTGAATATATATGGAATTTGGATTAGTTTGATCAAATGCTTGATTCCTTTTAATAATCAGATTTATTTAAATGCATTTTTGGCATTAGTTTTGTGTTCAGTACTTCTGCATTTTGTGAAGTGATAGCCTGAAATATAGAAGTTAAGGTGTGATCGCAGTTTGCTCTCCTTCTTGGCACAATTTTCAAAAATTGCCAAATTGGTGCGTTTTTGTATCTTGTCTCCCAGAGCAACTTGCTCAAAGAGACACTAGGCAAAAACCACTTTCCAAGATGGCAGAAATGAAAATAAACAAAAAGCACGTAAACTACAAATGCAAAGACAAAAAAAGGAGAATTTTTACTTACCCAGAGCCGCTCTTTTGCTCTTGTGAGGGGCTTTTAGAACCCTCTGCTTTTTAGATCGGTTCACTGGTTCTCCGTGGCTGCAGGATCCTTTTGTACGGAGTATAGACCTTTCTAATGTCAAAGATAAATTTGCAGAAAGTTGCATCATTCAACTGTGATTGTGCTTCCTCCTCCACATATATTCGGCTAGATATGAATCAAAATACATCGCTATGAACAGAGTATTCTGCAATTTTCATTTGATTGCCGCCCAGGTGCCCTCAATGGAATTTGTGTGGTTTCAGGGTGCACGTAATGCAGACTGGTTGACCCGTAAGTGCTCAAATCTTTCATCCTCTAAAATATCGTAGGCCTTCCAACAATCTAAAAGTATCGTGGTCCCTGGCAACACCCATTCCTCAATCATGGGAAGCAAATTCTCTTTACCACGCTTCAGAATAACTCCAATAAAACATCTATTCATCCTTCTTTCAATACCTCGAAACACCCATTCTCCTTTTACATGCCTCCCTCTTCTATATTTCATCTTTCCAAACTTACTTTCATCAATCTCTACAGTCACTCCTACACTACCCAAAGGCTCACTCTCTTCCATAATCACCATCTCACACACTTCCCTACAAAAAGAATACCAATCAGTCGTGGTATTACTCGCCACATTCAAATCAGCTATACAATATTTCTCCATACATCAACCAAACCACATACATGTCACTTTCATTATCTTGCATAAACCATCTATTCTACTCATGGAAAACCACAGTACCTTTCCTTACACTCTGAGTTATTTCATGCTTGTCAACTCCTCCTTGCACATGAAAATGCCATTCATAGCCATCATTCAAATTCTTGTTCACCGTTAGCTGCATATCCATTCCACACCTAGGACATTCATATCTGAGTGACATCAAACCCTCATTTACACACCAATCAATCATATACTTTTGGCCACATACTTTCAACAGTGTAAAGTATCCATTAGAAAACTTTACTTCCTCATTCAAACAATCAACAACTTCTATAGTAGTTACTGAACAGTATTTAACTAAATATAAAAAGAGGAAAATGCAAAAAAATAAACTCACTCGTTGAATGCAAGACGCAATGCAAAAAAACAGTGCTATCAGGAACAATTTCTAAGCGGAAATAACTATTTTCAAAAATTTAAACGCTCCCTTTCTCCGTTCTCTTCTTTCATCCTATAAAAAAAAATGCAACAAAAAGGAGTGTCCAATCAGAAAACGGTAGAATACAGTTTAAAAAACAGACTTTAAAATGGAACACTCCTTAGGGTTGCCATATTGAAGCATTTATCGCACCAAATAGAATGTGCCTTGGCGAAGGAGAGTAAACTGCAATTCACCCGAAGTGAACAGTTTTTCTGTCATTTTGTCAGTAAAAATGGATATTGTTGAAGATTTGTTTTAGTAGATTTTGTGTACATTGAAGCTTATTTTTGCATATAAGTATATTTATGGGTAATTTTAACTTTTGTTGTGTAGTATATTTTTTGTTTATTAGCGGATGGGGAAGACAAGAAAGAAGATTTTTGTATTTTGTTTGTGTGTTGCTGAGTGATAAAGATAAATATACATATATATACTGTATTTTTGAAGCTACCTTTGATTGAATGGTGAAAGAAGGGCCGATTGCTTCAAAATGTGAATGTTCTATGTGTGGAATGGATGCTTTAATTATTGATTTGGTAGAAGACCTATTATCGGGAATCTTTGGGACTGAGGGCTTCCTGGATTTTGGAATTTTCTGGATTTTGGTTCCTTTTAAAATTCAGATAGAATTCTTCAAAACATAAAAACAAGAAAATTAAATCCATTCCATACAGAATTTGAATAAAACTTATGTTTTAAATTAAACAAAAGTTTTTGCATTATTCAATGATAGCAACAATAAATAATGTTCTATCTACAAGCTTTACCTTTTTCTTCTTTACATCAATATACTTTACATAAAAAAATTGATAGATTATTATAATGAATCTCATTTCTTAAATAATTTTTATTTGTTGACTGTGCTGGAAAACTTTTTCTATGAAGAATTTGGTACTTATTACTAACACCACCGCAGCAAAAGTTGTGCTAATAAAGAGTACTCTTGTTGTTTGCACGCGCAAGCAGTTATCTTTTGAATTCCTCGTTGCTTGTTTTTTTAGGCCTGATGCCATTTTTTAGTGCTAAGAAAATGCATAATTAAAATTTGCCAAAAACAGAACAAGATGCAATTTCATTTTCTCTGGAGCAAAATATTTTTCCAAAAAAACCCAAAGATGTACTTATTCCCATGAAGTGAAACTTTATTTTGGTAAATGTAAGTTTTGGAAATGTAATTTAAGGCAGTGTGATCAGCAAGTGGGACTTATGAAAAAAAGCTGATTGAGGGAAGCAGAATTATATTTTATTCAGCTTTGAGATTCATATACCACTGGTGCGAGGAGTTGACATCGATTAATTTTTGTGAAAAGCAACTTGATTTATCATATAAAACACTATATCGGCCCATTTTCCATTAATCCTATTGACTTTGTTTTTAAATAAGGTGTTTTGAATTTTGAAAGTGTTTTGATTTGAAATAAAATATTTTATTTTATGATTTGTCGCAAAACTTTTAGGTGTAGATTGGAGATACTTATAAACCACCAAATCTGTAGCTGCAGTGGTGTTAATACATAAGTACCAAGATTTTTAATCATTTTCATGAATTCTGTTGGAATAAATTAGAAATCCTAGGTAAACTGTTTTTGAATGTTTGAGAAGGAATTAAATAATGCAAAGACATAACCATAATATTTTTTCAAAAAAGGCAAAAAAATATCTGATATTTTAAAAAATAAATCATAATATAAATTAATTTTAAACTAAAATTTGACAAAAAGATCTTTTTTTCCTAATTTCAGGAGCAAAAGGGGTGGGGGTCTGCATTCACTCACCAACAAAATAATTTATTTCAGTGGTTGCACATAGAAACAAAAAACAGAAAAAAAATTATAAATCTGTAAAGCTTTAAAAAAATTTAAGAAATTGCAAAATTTTAGTAAAATTTTACAAATTATTAAATTTATGAATATTTTTTGTTTTTAGATTTTGTAGTTCAGAATAATAGATCCTCTATTGTATTAAAAAAAAATAATAATATTAATAAAAATAAACATTTTGCATTAAATTTTTATATTTCTGGTATTAAATTCATGTTTATAATTAACAGATTCTTTTTAAAGGCTTTGCGAATTACAGATTAATAATATGAAATCTTTCAGAGAAAATGGTAACAAATTTGCTTGTATGTAATTTTCGTAGCCTGAAGCACAATGGATTAGAAAATGAGATTATAAATTGACCTCCCTTTTGCATTTGATGCTGTGGTAGTGCAAATGTCTCCACATGTCTGAAGATCATGCTTTGCTATTGTTCTATGGCGTGCAACCTTGAGTTTAAAAAAAAAAGAGTCATTACAAAGACTACAGTGTCGAATGAATTTCTTATTTTTCAATGTACATTGTTTATATCAGCTGGCACCATCTGTTGTTGTATCTGAGAAACATTAGCTCTTTCACAATTATTCAGATTAGCAATTCAAGAAAAAAACCTCTTAGATTATAAACATTAGCCTATGCAACAAAAAAATTAGGACTTTTTTAGCACGTAAACCACTGATATAAAGCCAAAAATTTTGGTAATTTCCAGCAAAACTGGAAACTTTTTTCATTTTCACTCACAGAATGTTTACAATATTTTTAAAAATTAATTTAATCATACTATTATGATATAAGGTGATTGTCCATTAATTACCCTGGAAACTCGTTGATTGGTAATCACCCCTTCTTATCCTGTTTTTTTTGCTAGGAAATGGCTTGATGAATCTAACTTTTGTACAGTGTCATTGTATAAATCTTTAATGTATGCATCCCAAGAGTCTTTTTTTGTCACACAAAAGCATCACCTTGCTAATATTATTCCAATGGGATTTTTTTTTTTTTTTTTTTTTTTTTTTTTTATGTCATTTGCATTTCCATACTCTTATTTATTTATTTTTTTTTAAATAATTATTTTGCATTGGATAGCTGAGATCAATGTCTGTACAAAGGTAGTTTTTTACTTTTTTTCAGATTATAAAGCATACAACAGGGAGTTAAGAAAAAAATAAATAAAAGATTAACTATTATTTATGTGATTATAGTTAATCTATTATTGTTTTTTATGAACCAAAAACTACAAGGCAGTCCATTACTGGCACATCTGCGCTATAATTTTATTGAAAAAAAAATTATGAATCCTTTTAGTTTGTTTGTTTGATTTTTGTTGTAAGAACAATTCTTTGTAAATTAATTTCTTATTTAATAAAAATAATATTAAAAGCTTCAGAATATTGATGAAAAAAAAAACGTTCTTTGCATAACATCATTTTTTAAAAATTGTAGAGTTGAAATAATGTAAAGGATTGATATGTGTGTTTTACTTTTGTTCACTTTACTGTGTTACTTTTTTATTGTAAACTGTTGAGAAAATTTTCAAATTTGTGATCCAAAAATGATTTTTTAGAACAAAAAAAAAAAAAAAAAAAAAAAAAAAAAAAAAAAAATCATAATAAAAGCTTTTTAATATTTCTTTTATTTTATTAACAGTAAAAAACAAACTGTATTACGGAACATATATAATTATTTTTATTTAAATGAACATATAGGTATTATAGCAATTTTTTAATACCTAAAGTAACTTTAAAAAGGCATTTTTTGAGATAGCTTATTAAATTAATTATTCACTTCATGTTTATCTTTCCATATCATACTGATTATAGAATTAAAATGCTGTCTAGGAATAATGAAATTATGCATAATCCATAATTACTATATAAACCACATGATTCCATAATCCACACAACCTTTGGCCCCCAACTTTTTTAATTTATAAAAGATAAAATAAATAAATAATATATGTATATATATTTCTTTAGTTCACAGTATTTTGCATCAATTATGGAAAATTATGTATCATTGTATGTGAGGAATACAATGATCTAAAATTAAACATTTAAATCAAACTCTTGATCAAAATTCAAAAGAATTATTCCTCGTGTTTAACCCAAAAATCTTAACTTCAACTATATTTAAATAAATAGATAAGTGATTGCTAGAAAAAACTTTTTCATAATATTTTAAATGGTCAAATATCAGTAAAAATAAAAGTTGTGATACATGAAATTTTGTAGCTATAATATGATCAAGTAATAAGTTGGAGAATTTTTAGTGAAGAGTAAAAGAAGAAACACATTCTACCATTCACTTACTTTCGCAAAGAGGATGGATCACCACCCCGTTTATGTTTAAAAAATTTCCCATTATTAGAATCAGAGGATACGCGTTGAATATTATATATATTTTCTTTAGGTAAAGAGACGCAAACGGTGTGAATGAATCACGATGGTTGAACTAGAATGATAGATGAATCAAATCAAAGGTATTTGATTCAAAAGAATTAATACCATTTTTAATGAATCATTTCGTCATTCCCGATTGATTCGTTTATTGGCGTCGTTGTCTTATCCGTTGTTTATAATGTCAGTTAACATTTAAAACATAAATTTATTGTATTGAATTTCTTGATAATGCTAAGATAGGGTATTTACTTAAGTTTCTATTCAACTAAATGCTTTACAATTTGCTATTTGATAATGGTAGATCGAAATTTAATGTGACGGAATTTTCATTTTTGCTGATCTATCATCAAATCAATATAAAATTGTTTTTTTTTCTTTTTTTATATAACAGATAATGCCGCTTATTATTATTTATTTTTAAATAGTTTTATGTAATATTATTCAAATTTTAATTTAGATACAGCAAATTATTATTATTATTTTTTTACATTAACTTTTGAAGGATTTTGTTTCTCATCAACTGAATAGGGTTGTTTTTTGTTCAGTTGAAACTAAATATTTAAACAATTGATCGCATAATGGAGCACCTTTATGCTGTTAATTCAAATTTACATATAAAAACACATAACTTAAATGGACTCATCACTCACTTGAAAACAATGTTAATCCTATGAGCAGGTTTTTTTCTCACTTCTTATTTAAATATAAATGTTTTTTAAACAATTTTTTTTGGAATGGATACCTGAATTCCATCTTTAACCCTTTAAGTGTCTGGCCTATTTAGTCTTATGTTTAACGATTCATAACATAATACCTATAAAAATATTTGCATGGGAATTTGTATATGACTACATTACACATTTTTTATCTTATGCGCTGCAAAAAATCACATTAATATCAGTTTTGTAATTAATCAGCCCTTGATTTCAAAGATTATGTGACAGAAAAACCCGGTTAGGACGCTAAAAGGGTTAATATGACAATTTTTGTACTACTTGGTTATGCCATAGACCAATTTCACCAAACTAATAGCCAATTTTTACATACTGTCATAATTTATATTTTAACTAACGAAAAAACATATAATTAGTAGAATAATAGTAAAAATACAAATAAAAAGTCGAAATAAAAATCACTTAAAGATATTTTAAACATGTGGGTATCATGTTTAATTTCATTGAATGTGACATTGACGATCACCCGTTATTGGCGTTTAATCTTATAATTTGGCGATAGTTTATTTGTCTATGGGATAACCAAGTACAGTCAAAGATCTATAATCCGCACAAGTTGAGGCCAAAGGTTGCGCGGATTATGGAATTTTGCGGATTATAGAGTATAATGGATTATGCGTCATTTTATCATTCTTAGACAGCATTTTAATTCTATAATCAATATAATATGGAAAGATAAATATGAAATATAGTAATTAATTTAATAAGAAATCTAAAAAAATGCATTTTTAAAGTTATTTTATTTTTTTAAAATGATATATATATACATGTATTTAAAGAACAATAATTACATATTAATAATGAGATTTATTTTTAAGGAATATTTTATGGAAGAAAGTATAAAAAAAATGAGAACAAATTATGCACAAAAAATACCAATACAAAGTAAAATAAATGGTAATTACTTCAGTATATTATAATGAAATAGTACTATGAATATTATTTAAGAAATCTTTTGTTTAACAAAACTAAGAGTCGAGTGTTGTTTGTTTCAAAACCTGAAATGAATGAATCATGAATCTTTGATGAAATATGCGTTTTTTCGAGATTTTTTTTAATTGATTTCATGCTTGTTCTGGCCTTTTTTTTTTTTACAAATTTCTCCTTTTTTTTGCGATTTTTAAAAAAGATTTTACGTTAAAAAAAAAAAAAATCAAGTATTAAAATGCATGATTCATTCAACAATTGATTCATTTCATCATGATTCATTCCTGTAAATTTTGTTGAACGAACGCAGAAAAATCCCGTGTAAGCGCCCCCCTCTAACTATTGTACGATTTTTCGTCACGTTTGGGGGGGCGGATTAATGGTATTTTAAGGTATAATATTTAGTTCTCAGCTGGTGTTGTGTTTACTGTTATTCTCCTGAATTTGCACAAACTGAAATAGCTACGAATGAACAGTTGTCAATTCGAACGTTCAGCAAGCTTAGGCACGTTCGTAATACAGTTTAGTTTTTTACTGTCAATAAAATAAAAGAGTAAATTTAAAAAAAAATACAGGTTTTATAATGTCTTTTTATTACATTTTTATTATTTGTTAAAAAAAAATCATTTTTGGATCACGGATCTGTAATTTTTTTTAACTGTTTATTTCATTGTTTACATTCGTAAAGTAACGCGGATTATGGGAAATTGCGGATTATGGGTCCGCGGATTATAGATCCTCGACTGTAGTACCCAGTTTTTTACTTTTTTGATTTTGATTGCAGATTTTCTTAACCTGTAACAGGTATTGCCTGTCTCACAGACTTTTAGTAATTATTCAATCTATTGCCCCCTGTTTTTTCTTTTGATTGATTGAATGATTTCTTCTGCCATCTTTTGTGACCTTGGAAAACCTCACTTTATAGGTGAAAGTTTTTGCACGTGGTTTTATTTTTATGAGAGAGGTCTAGCAGACTGTGGTGTACCTTTAACACAGCACATTTTTGCCATGTCAGAGAATGTCATTTGCAACTCGCACTAAAAAATATTGGTACCACTTGGTTATCCTGTCGACCAACTTCACCAGGTTGTACACATTGACATGTTTTTTATTTTAAATATGAAAAGAATAAATAAATTAGTAAACATTAATAAAAATACAAATAAAACATTGAAATAAAGATGACATTTATACACACATTTCGTGTATAATAATACTGAATGTGACATTCACGATCATCTATTTTCGGCATTTAATCCTGTAGTTTGGCAATAGTTTTAAGGTCTACAAGATAACCAAGTATTATGAAATATTTTAAATCCCTCTGATGTATACCATGCAGAAAGAATTCAAAGACTTCTAGACGAAGCAGGTAGTGATTTTTTTGGGTGAAGATGAGTATCATAAATAATTCTGTTATGAAAGTTCGCATTCCACTGAGAATGAAATTTCTGAATTTGTCAGCAATTCGACTGATGATTCAAAAAATAGTTGCTCTCAGTATTTCTATGGAAAAAATCATTTTAAATGGTAGTTTATTGTTGTTGTTTGCTGTCAAAAACCTGTATGCTTTGAATGCATCTAAAAATTTTGTCATGAATATGATAAGAAAATTTTTATATGATTTCAGTATTGCATGAAACGTGAATATATATATATTTTTTATTGCACAATTTTACGATGATTCATAGTTGCATAATTTTTTTATGTAATTCATATAACCTTTATTGTTTTCTATTGATTCATTCATAATAGTGTGACAGGATAACCCATAAAAATGAAGTAAAACACGATATTCATTCAGTAGGAATATAGTGCATTTCAAGTGGGTTTTGGTCCCAAATTTGTAATATTGATCGCACGATATTGATTCCTTTATGCTGCATTCATATTTTTTATAAATGATGTAAATTTAACTTGAATTCAAAAAATGCACATTCTCATAAATATGTAGATTGTATTTTGTTCTGGATATTTTAATTATAATATTAAAAAAAACAACAAAATAAAACATGATTTGGGAAATCGTGCTGTACTTGTAGTGCACCAAAATTTCATCGTACCTTTTACAAATTAAAAAGAAAAAATGCATTTTCATTCATAAGATTAAAATATTTTATGAATTTTTTATTCTGCTGTTGTTGAAATAAGCTCAATAAAAATGAATTATATAGATACATATATTAGCAACTTTATAATATGACTGAACTCATTCTGTTTTATGAAGTTAGCATAAATTTATTCCTGAAAAGATATTGCTGATTTGATAATCTTTTTATATATCTATGTAACACAGTTATTATTTTTTTTAACCCTTTAATTCCCATGCTAGAACACGTTCTAGAAATTATGTAGTTCATTTCACACCAGAAAAATTCAATGGCTAATTTCGTTTTATTTAAATACGGAATGTTCTGTTATTGATTAAAGCAAATATTGTTGTTTTAATTTTCTGGTGGGAACTGAAATATACGAATTAAAATATCTCGGGCGGTTTGGGATCCAGAGGGTTAAAGGTATTTGAAATTATGTTCAGAAAAAATTCTGAGGCATGTAAATTTACTTAAGGAATGTTTGAAAGCATTTTTAGAGATATTACTAGACTTTCCATTTAACAGAAAAAAAAAAAATTAAACTGCAAAAGTTGTCAACTATGTGCCAGTTTCCCTACAGTAAAACCTGTCAAAATGGTGATTATCTTTAACAGAAACCTGCCTTAAAGAGAAGCATTGCATTGTCCTTATATGAATTGCCATACAATTAAATTTGCTGAAAACCTGGCTGTAAGTGATTTATTATCACTTATTAGCATTTACATCGTAAAAAATTTTAACTGGTATTTATAAACACAGTGAAACCTGTAAAAGTGGAATCTTTCTATAACGTAATCCTACCTAAAATGAAAGAGTTTTACGATGCTGATAATTCATTACACTTCTTTTAATGGAAGTCTAAATTGATATTTTTTCGCCAGCTCCTTTCAATTGCATCTTGACAAGATTGACTGTTTTTAGCCAGGCAAAAATTAATTTATTTTTAATACACTTATAAATACTTTTCTACTAAAAAATATAAATTTTATTAAAATCAGAAGTCTTTTTATAATTTATAGAATACGTATGTGAAGGCATTATGCCTGAAAAGAAACTGTAAATATTCAAAAGACTCTAAAGTTATGGTTTGGAATTCTTTGTTGTAATACATACACCACTACATGCATCATAAGTTTCAAAGATTATATGAAAGTATAAGAAAATATTAACATCAAAATAGAATTTTTCATTAGGTACTGCTATATACTTTTAAAATTGACTAGAACTAAATAGATTGGTACTACTTCGTTATACCGTCAACCCAAAAAATATCGCCAAACTGTGGGATTAAATCCCTGTAATGGATGATTGGGAATGTCACATTCAATGACATGAAATACGATACATTTGTTTAAAATGTGATTAGGTGATTTTTATTTCTGTCTTGTATTTTTATTAATATTCTTCTAAATATCTCTTTTTTCATTATTTAAAATAAAAAATTATTTCAATATGTATTATTTGGCTATGAGTTTGGTGATTTGTATAAATTTTGTGAAATTGGATAACCAAGTAGTACTAATAGATTATGCATATTTAATAATTGAAATTATTGTATATAATACTTCAAAACATCCAGTAATAAGGAATCTATATTCTGATAATTTATCAAAATATAATAATGTAAAAAGGACTGATTAAGATCCTAGAATGAACTATGTTGAAAGTAAAGTTAGGAAGGATATAACATTTGAGGAGACTTTAATACATGTCAGTGCATAAAAAAAAGAACAATTAAAATAAAAATAAAAAATGAATTAGAATTTTGAAAAGCTTATTGCTATTTAAAAGAGTGCATATTGATGCACTAATTATTGCATAAGTTATTCATAATGCTGTTTTAAGTGAAAGAATTGCTGTTTTTATTCAATGTGATTTTACATAAATGTTTCTGAACAGTAAAATATGACTTGCATATTAATATGCCTTAAAAGTAATTGAGTAATAAATTTTGTAACTAAACAACTATTGTTCTTTTTAATTATATAAATCAGTAAAAATGAAAAAAAGGGGGGGGGGGAGTAGGTGTTAAGATCAGTGAAAACCAGGGAAAGCAATTAGTTTGACCTTTTAAAAGTTAGATGACATATTTTCAATTCTGACTGCAAATCACTAGCAGATCCATATGTATCATCCCAATATTAATGACTTCATTGTTGAGAAATTGTGTTACATTGAATTCTACCACAATTAAATATCTTTAAAACAAATTAAAAAAAACATAAAAATGCATAGCTAATAATTAAATTGCATCGTTGTATAAAATGCAGTTTTGGCCAAAAAAGCTAATTTTGTACAAAAATAAATAAATAAATAAAAATAAAAATAAGCTGTTAAAAAGCAATAAAAGCCAACATCGTAGCTTTTTAAAAATTTAATCCAGCTTTTTTGAATGCTATTTTGAATTTTTTTTAAGAATTATTGAAATTTAAGTATATGTTTATTTAATTTCCTAATTAAAAAAAAATAACATATATAAAATAAAGTTAGATTTATCACCATAATTATAGCTAGTAATACAATGAAGTTACATTATGATATAAGAAAGATTTTACATACACAATGATCTAAAAAACTGAGTCCTTATTGAAAAGTTAAATGTATTTTAGTCATGTTTCATAAACGTTTTCTTACATTAAAATCGTGATTAAATGGTTAAGCTTAACCCCAGAACCATCAAAAATGTTACTCAAGTCTTATTAAAATATTTTACATCAGAATTTTCATTTAAAACCATTTAAATTATTTTTGGTTGGTTTATAAATTTACTTTATTTCAAAGAAATTTCTGATTTATATTTAACTGTTAGCTAGTTAATATTTAAGAAAATGACATTCTATTTTAGCTGAAGGAACTAGTGATATAACAAGAATGCACAATTTGTTGTGCGTGCTTGTTATATCACTATATATTTTATATCATTATATATGTTATATTACAATATATGTTATATTATTATTATATAGTTTATGTTGGAAGAAAAAAAAATCAGGTTTTCAGTTGTCTAAAACAGTTATAATTCTTCTGGGTTTCTCAGTTTCATGTTCTGCTGTTTTTGGTACTATATTTCGTCTCAGGAGTTTTTCCTGATATCGGTTCATAAATTTAAAAAATGCTAATTTTTTTAAAAACAATTTTATTTGTTATTGATTAACACATTTTTAGAAATATAAGGTTTTGAAAAAAAAAAGAATATTGGGTTCTGTTACTTTACTTCTAAGGCATTTTATTTTTGGTAGTTCGAAACCGTTTTAGAGCGTTCTCCAAGTTCAGTGGTTAATATGTGAATTTGGTTCCATTTAAGCTTTGAATTTCTGAATGTTAAAAAACAGAATCTCATCACCACCCACTTCATGCACAACTCTCCTTCCCTCTATGAAGTTTCTGTAAGCATTATTAACCCTTTCTGGTCTTGTGTACTATGAATAGTACATGTCTTTTAATGGAGTATTATTTTATTTTAAGAAACACTTTTGCTACCCTTTACATGTGATAATGTTAGTATATGTCTATGCATTCATTATATGACATCATTTATTTAAGGAATTTAGTAATAGTAATAATTATTATTTGCTTCATTCTCTTTTTGCCACTTGTGATTCTTTTATTTTAAATATATATTTCACTCTGTAAATTTAAAATAAAAGTTACTTTCCTCAAAGAATCATGCGTAAAAAAGTACAAGAAAGTATAAGAAAGTTGTAATATAAGTTAAATCTTATTGTACTACAATATTTTCTAAACATCTCCAAAAATTCTTCCTTAGCCTTTTGTGATATGAATATCACTTGAACAGTACGCAAAACAAACACATTCGTTATCTTTCAGACAATGAAATATTCGTTAAAACTCTTATTAATTTATTTGTATAGCTAGTGTTAATGTTATTAACATGAAAGTATTTTTTTTTTCTTAAAATTAATTTAAAAAAATCGCCCCTGAAAGGGTTAAACTGGGCATTCACAAGTCACAATTGTGATCAATTCAGATGACTGAGACATATTTTCTGCGAGAGGGATTTTTGCAATTCTGTAAAGGGCACTTTGAAAATCTACAGAGCACTTCTAGGCGATTGATAAGTATAAAATCCCAAATGTTCTGGAGAAACATTTCGATGCTTTGTGTTGGGTACCCTCTAAATTTGATTCTGTACTGTATCAATTTGTAGTGTATCAATATCAATCAGTGTAAAACCCGTTTTTGATGTTTTTCATATTATTTTAAATTTGTGGAACAACTTCAAACTTTCTTATAGTTCTATAACTGCCTTAAATGCCTCGTACAATGGGGAGAAACAAAATTACATTACTGTATAAGTACATAAAAAATCTGTCCTTCGAAATGCAATAATTTATTTAAAATGGCTCTGGTAGAAAAAATTAATGACAAAAATTATCATTATTTAGTTAAAACCCAGGTGAACATCAAAACCTTCGAACATCCCTCTGCTCTTTCCCTAAATATCAACGACACTCAAAATAAAATAATTCAAACGAGAAAGATGCATTGATCCATGGCCGTTACTAAGGGGGCGCTATGGGCGGCTCTGCTCCCCCCTAAAATATTTTGAGCCCCCTCCCTGGAAAAGATTCCAAGGTCATTCAGTGAATTTCTGTTCCGAAAATTCAAATGAAATGTTCAAAAATCAAATTTAGTTTTGAAACCCTTTCAAGTTTTGCAGAGTTACTAAATTGTATCGAAAATATGTTTTACAACACTCCCTTATCCTAATTGTACATATGAAGCTAACCGTATGTTTAATTTTGCACCAGTTATGTACTCAAAACTTTCATCATGTACTTTTCTTTGCATAAAATGAAGTTATTATAAAAGTTTAATAAGAAACAGAGTACCTACAATGTGGATATGCACTCATTTATCTTTCTGCGTCAGAGAGAGGGAAAAAAATTATGAGCCCCCTCTACATTCTCTTGAGACCGCCCCCCCCCCTATCAGATTGTTTAAGAACGGAAGAAAAATCATATTTAAAAATTCTTAGAATTTTTTAAAAGTGACTATAAAAGTTCAGAAATAACCAGTTTAAGAATAGAGTCGCTTTTATTGATTATGGACAGTACATTACGTTATAATATTACAGTAGACTCAAATCCACAAAGCTTGAAACCACAGGTTTTGCAGATTTCAGAATTTTGCTGATTTATGGTCACTGCTTTGTTTACGTTTTTCAAACAATAATTTGAATTTAATTAATGATGTAATCAAAACTGTAATGAATGTTTACAATAGTATAATAAAATATGAAAATAAGTAATAAATTAAACTAATAAAAATTTAGATAATATTTAATACGATTAAAATATTAAAAAGCGAAGGTGAAGTTATTATATGAGTCAAATTATATATGATCGAATAGTCATTATAAAAATGAAATGTATTTATCCTAAATCATTCATTGCAACTTGCCTCATAAAAGTACACTACTATTTCATATCAAAATCATAAAATAATGAAGTTTCATTTGAGGTTTAGCCAGACTTACTAACCAAAAACAAAACTTGATTAATACATAAATATATTTGGTAAGAAGATTGTGAATATCTTGAATTTTTTCATAAATAAATATATTCTTCCTTCATAAAAAAACATGAATTCAGTAAAATTAAAAAAAAAATACAAATTAAAATATATATAGAATTGATATAAAGCAAAAAATGTCAAATTTTGCCCTTGTAATTTTTTATTTACAGAACTGAAATCTTCATTATTTACATCTGTAAATTATGTGCGAATTTTAGAGGGTTGCACATTTGTGTGAGTCACTGTATTTGACATATGTTTATAGAATAAACAAAAATAATGGTCTGGAAACTCGATCAGTGTAACGTTTAATGCATTTGTATAAACTGGTCTTTTCCCCTTAACTGCTAGCGCCAGTTGGTCCTGTAAAAACCCATTTCCATCTTAGCAGGTGTGCTTGTAATACTTATTCTTCGAGACCGTCAAATGTTTCCATTTACAGAATGATTTTGTGTTCACCAAAAACCTGCCAAGAATGAAGCACAATTGCATAATGTTTCATTTTAGGTAGGTTTCAAGTTTTAGTGACTATAAATATGTAAAGTTGTTTTCGTGTAATTCTGATTTTCTTTACCTTTTAAGATAGGTCACATTTACAGAGTACATTGCAGTATATTTATATTCTTCACAAGAGCAATACAGAGAAACTACGTTATAATAGTTTTTGAGGATAAAGTTAAATCAAAAAATGTTTATGTTGAAAATTTGTGTAAAACAGAAAAGTTCATAGCCCTGGCAAAAGGCAAAATTTAAATTAGCCCATTTAAGAAAAACACATGTGTAAAATAATTTTTTTATGCGTTCTTTGTCATTCCGGTTTAGTAATTATGAGTGTTGTTGATTACGCGATTCAGAAACCCAGATACTACGTTTGAGGGGGGTCGGGGAATCCATGTCATCCATTTGGCTATGCCACTGATTGCATTATTTAATAACAATGTAAGTTATATTAAATGATACGGCATATTTTAGCAGTAAACAAAGACATTAGATAAAAAAAAATTAAAATCTGAAGAGTTACTTACTAGACACTTCTACACATTAAAAAGCCATAGTCACAATGAAATTTTATTTTCTCTCTATTCTTTGCTAAATGTATCACCGTTTCTTTAGATGATATTAAATTATAAAATTTTTTACTTAAACTGAGTTTTTATTTTATTTATAATAAGTTATTTATTTTTAAAATGTTCCTGTTTTTTTTATTTACAATTTAATCTTTATACTGTTAGGGAAAAGGTATCTGACACACCTTGGATTCCGCCAACTTCACATAATTGGGATTCGACTGCATTTTTTAATACTATGGTAGAAATTTTATTAAAATTTATTTTCTACATTGATTTTAAATTTTCGTGATAAATTGCATAAAGCTATTAATCTAGTTCATCACAACACACAAACTATCTTCAATGTGTAAAAAAAAATGCAGCAATATATTTCTTAGCAGAACTTTTTGAAAAAGAAGCTTCTAACTCACAGCCAGGAAAACCTTTTATTTGTGAGTTATGCAAGGATTTCTTCCAAAATAGTCTTTTTTGTGTGATGTATCCAACAAACAATTCTCTCAAAAAGGCTATTTAATCAGCCATCTGTTAATTCATACTTGAGAGAAACCGTTTGTGTGTGATATCTGCAACAACAAATTCTCTCGAAATGCAGATTTAAAGAAGCATGTGTTAATTCATACTGGCGAGAAACCTTTTGATTGTGAAATATGCAACAAGAAATTCTCTCTAAAAAGCCATTTAAGCTTTGATTTCTACACTGATTTTAAATTTTCTTCATAAGCTTCTTTCTTTATTTATTTTATATGAAATGTAAAAACTGATATTAATTAATTTTATTTTATTGCAGATGCATTAAACCAATAATCTAACACATTACATCACTCAAAATATCTTCAATGTGTGAAACAAATGCAGCAAAATATTTCTTATCAGAACTCTTTGAAAAAAGCAGCTTCTAACTCACAGACCGGAAAATCTTTTATTTGTGAGCTATGCAAGAATTTCTCCCAAAACGGTCTTTTTTGTGTGAGGTATGTAATAAAGAATTCTCTAAAAAGAGCCATTTAAGCAGTCATCTGTTAACTCATACTGGTGAGAAACCGTTTGCATGTGATATATGCAACAAGAAATTCTCAGAAAAGGGCCATTTAAACAGACACCTGTTGATTCATACTGGTGAGAAACCGTTTGTATGTGATATATGCAACAAGAAATTCTCTCAAAAGGGCCAATTAAACAGACACCTGTTGATTCATACTGGTGAGAAACCGTTTGTATGTGATATATGCAACAAGAAATTCTCTCAAAAGGGCCATTTAAGCAGCCATCTGTTAATTCATACTGGTGAGAAACCGTTTGCATGTGAGATATGCAACAAGAAATTCTCTCAAAAGGGCCAATTAAACGGACACCTGTTGACTCATACTGGTGAGAAACCGTTTGTATGTGATATATGCAACAAGAAATTCTCTCGAAAGAGCCATTTAAGCAGCCATCTGGTAATTCATACTGTTGAGAATCCTTTTGTATGTGAGGTATGTAACAAGGAATTCTCTCAAAAGGGTAGTCTAAGCAGCCATTTGTTAATTCATACTGGTGCAAAACCTTTTGAGTGTGAGGTGTGCAACAAGAAATTCTTTCACAAGGGCCATTTAAGCAGCCATTTGTTAGTTCATTCTGGTGAGAAACCGTTTGTGTGTGATATATGCAGCAAGAAATTTTCTACAAGGAGTAACTTAACCAGGCATCTGTTAACTCATACTGGTGAGAAACCGTTTGTGTGTCATATATGCAACAAGAAATTCTCTCAAAAGGGCCAATTAAGCAGACATTTTTTAAATCATACTGGTGAGGAATCTTGTATGCGAGATACGAGACAATAAATTCTCTCAAATGTATGATTCAAGCAAGCAACTATCAATTCATGATGGCGAGAAACATTGTGTGAGAGATATGTGTTATTTAAGACGCTCCTAACATGTGTTAACTGCAGTTAACTTACTGTAGCATATTGGAAAAGTAAAGAAATATTTTTTTCTGTTTACTACAGTGCACAAAAAACAGCGGACAACAAAAATTTGACTATTTAAACCATTAAATTAACAGATCAGGAGCTGTAACCATGAGCCCTGGCAAACACCATTTTATTTTTATTACTTGAAAATATTACAAGTCTCTAATTTTTTACATTTATAAGCCTATAAATTTTTACAATGATTGATAGTATTTGAATTTTAAAAAAAACCCTTTTTTAAAACCATATTTATCACAATAAAGTTCTTTGATGGTAACATTGATTTTCTTATTAATATTGAAGCTGTAAATTTTTGTTTTAAGAAGGGAATGGTCCCCTGATTTACCAATAATATTTTTAAAAAAATGTGTGTTAATATTTTAGATTTACAGTTGTTATTTTGAAATGTAGGAACAGTCTGATGACATTTTAAATATAAGTTAAGATTGGTAAAAGTGTTTTAAAATTATGATTTTTTCTTCAGGATTATATTCAAAGAAAGTATTCTACGAATTGATTATTTTCAACTGAGCGAGAAATTGCCAAGACCGGAAATCGAACCCAGATACTTGGCTTACATAGCCAATGCTTTACCTGTTAAACTAACTGGGCGAAAGCCGGCTGAGATTTTTCGCTCAGATAACCTTATTGATCATAACATCTGGTCTCTCATTTAAGAGAGCTCGATAGAATAAACCTCAGGTAATGGAACTCCACATAACGATGGATACATAGATATAGTATTCTTTTATCATAATCAAACTGATTGGTAAATTTATCAAACGAATTAATTATTTTCAACTGAGCAAAAGTATTCTAATTTTATTGTCATGTTATTACTGATATCTGTAATAATCTTTCAAGCTCCTTAATTTCAAAATCGCCTGTTCTGACTGTTTATTCATAAGTGATTGGTGTGATTTTTAAATGTCAAAAAATATTGGAAAAAAAGAATGAAATATTTGCTCATCACAGCCAATTCTATCTGTAAAATTTTTTATCGCATTGAAAAAAAAATTATGACTTCGGTATAGCCCATGCCCATCTGATTATGACTTAACTCTTTCGAATTACACAGATTACCATGTAATGTACTGAGGTTTACTATGCCACATTTGTTATTGAATATGAATTATGTTATAGTCAATCAGGGTAAATGTGCTCCACTTTTATGAAACTTTGATTCATTATGTCATGATGGAACCTTCTCGAATTATTTCCATTTAGCTGCAAAACTCACATTAGTACATCTATCTGTATTTTGAGTCCAAACTTTGCCGTCAACTCAAGCCTCAACTTTGCCGTGAAGTAGCAAATATCAACCTTTTTATTCCTCTCTTGTTTCTAAACTACCCTGATTGACTGTAGCATTTGTATTTTAATATATATTTTTGAATAGTGGCATTTGTAGTTTGTTCAGAAAGCTGCTCGGGTACTACTTGTTTATCACGTCGACCAAAAAACTGTCGCCACACTAAAAGATTACTTGCCAATAATGAATGATTGTAAATGTCACATTCACTTGACATTCACTACGATACACGTGTTTGTTATGTCATCCAGTGATTTTTAATTCAATTTTTTGTGTTTTTGATTATGTTTTACAAATTTATTTATTCTTCCGTTTTTTAACACAAAAGTTACATCAATTTACATAATTTGACGAACAGTTTGGCGATTTCTCTAATTTGGCGAAATGTTTTGACGGGATGTCCAAGAAGTACCGATGCTCAACATAATTTCAAGTTATAATGTGGTATATGTTGAAAATCGTTTGTGGTTTTATTTTGCATTATTTGAAGAAGTAATTGAATGAAACGAATAGGAATTTATGAGGTCTCTTGAAACAAGCTTTCTGCAGAACAGGGAGTGCAAAGTATTTATTATATGTTTGCATTTCATAGATAGTCTATTGTAAATCTTCTTATTTAAAAAAATAATGTGGAAGAGGTAATTAATTTGGAAGAAATGCATGTAATTGAGATTTAGAAACATTATTAAAAAACCCATATTTATCTTTAATGTAAAAGTAAAGAAGGTTAATACAGGGGTGAGAATCCAGCTTTTTACCTGATCCTTGCATAAAAAATATAATTATCTGAATTATTTCCCTAAAAGTCTCCATTTAACAAAATTTAAAATCTTGTTTTTTAATATTTTAGCAATAAATGATCTCATCTAAATATATTTCCCCTTGAAATCACTTGTAACATCTTTGCCCCGTTTAATAACAAACACGCATTTTTTAATCCTTATAACTCTATCTTTTTAAATTCATTTATTTCCTAACTTATTTAATAAACAAATAATAAAATTATATAAGTAAACATATGTTTGTAACAGTGCATATGTATACATCTAACCATGAATAAATATCTTACCCAAAATTATCCTCTACTGTCAAAATCTCTACTTGTCTGTTGTCTCCTCTTGCCCTTCCCCAATATCATGAAGATGTGCTTCTTCGAACAACAATTTTCATAAAATTTTAAAAATTCTTTATTTTTTCTGCTCTATTTGTGAACTTGTAACGATATTTAATTAATAATCTACATATTCTCTCCCCCAACTCCTCACAAAAAGCCCTTTTTTTTGTCCCTCCTTAGTAAACATGGTTTAAAATCTTTTTCTTTCTTTCTTTAACGGTTTTATTTATGACTATTTTGTTACAGTAATAGTAGGATAATTTAAATTACTTATCCCATTCAAAAAAGAAAAAAAATTCTATTTCTCAAACATAGAAACATTAAAATTATTTTTTAAAGATTTTCATACTATATTGCTACGTTGTACCAACAATAAATGAATAAATGATGATCTAACGCTCCTGTTAAATTTTCATTTTTCCAATACCAGAAAAATGGCTGAATTTCACAAAACCCTAAGTCATCGAGCACAAGAAAAAATTCTTAGTAGTCATAGAGGAATCGAATGATCCATGTGTTCCGGAAGCGAATGGGTGCACAAGCCAAAAATGAATTCCACTAGTGGTTTAAATCGTAGGCTTAGAATTGTATTTGCCGTACAATCAAAAGTATGAATACATGGACAACTGGATGCAGGAAAACACAATGCTAAGCCTATGAATCTACTACTAGTGGTATTATTTTTTGGCTTATGCGCCACTTCGCTTCCGGCAGACATGGATCATTCGATTCCTCTATGACTGCTTTTTCATAAAGTAAAAGGTTTTTTCTTGTGCTCGATAACATAGTGTTTTGGGCAGTTGGCTCTTGGACCAAGAGAGAGGTGTGAAAAGTTTTAATCTTGTGTTATTTGGTTATTGTCAACCTTGATAATATATTTTGTATAGAGGATTCGGTACATTAATTTAAAATCTAAAATATACAGGGTTACTATAAAAGAAGCATCATACGCTTTCAAAATCTGATTAATTCAAAAGTATTATGCTTACAAATATTATTGATATATGAAAATAATCACAAAATATCTAAGTTTGTACTGTACATCAGATGGCGTGGCAATACTTGTTCAAGTC
The DNA here is from genome assembly GCA_964019185.1 of Maratus speculifer. NCBI lineage: Eukaryota > Metazoa > Arthropoda > Arachnida > Araneae > Salticidae > Maratus > Maratus speculifer. The sequence goes on from OZ025296.1 coordinate 356,016,236, forward strand.
TGTAAACCAGGTAACATTAGAGCACTAGTTCAGCATCCGTAACAAGTGCAGTTCTGTCTCTCCAGAAGTGAAGATTAAGCATGAAGAGAGTTTATGCGTCTTAAAACATGCAAAATGTTCGTCTGTCATACCAGTGAAACGTCCACTTTTCGAGGCGGTGCCTATGACGTCTAGGCGGAAGTTTCCACACCCGCCTGGGGTCGCAACTTACGTGCAGGACACAACCTCACAAACCCTGCGCAAGTAGGTGTGGGGGAGGGCGTGGGTGAAGGCTTTCCTTAGGTCTTCATGTTCTGCTAGAGGCTCCTTGCTCAACCAGAATCCATATCACGTAGCACGCGCAACCTAATGATTGTCCGTAAGTCGGTACACCGTGCAAGGCTTCGACCCGAGTGGGGTGGGATCTGTGTCGTCAAGGATAGTCTTTCTTCAGCACTCCGGGCTCCACCATGGGTTCCTTGTTTGAGCTTCTGAACGGTACGTAGCAAGTGCACACTCGCGGGTACTTCCGGGGGCGAGGACACATACACCTAGCCCTACAGTGGCGTAACAAGGATGGGTGACACCCGGGGCGGATGTAAATGGTGTCACCCCCAGAAGCATGATCTCACCCTCCAAATCCGTCATTTTTTAAAATCAAAATTCTACTTTATTATAACAAATGACCATATCATACCTTATTTACGTTTCGTCTTCCTACAAAAGAAAAAAACACAGGTGCGGCTCATCCCTCATCTCATAATCCACATAACTCAATACGGCGTCTTATGTAGAAGAAAAGTCTTTCTTTTAGAGTTTGCATTACGCTACCCATTAGTTGTATAGATTGTTTTTGTTTCCTGGTGTATATCTTAAGACTCTTCATTTTTTATAAAATTTCACATTCTCAAAGAAAAAAAATAACTCTAATTCGTCATGTGCCAGAAATTTCATTTTATTCCAGAATTTGTTTTCAAAATCTTAAAACATTATTCGTATATATTTGCAAATAAAGTTTGGGTGACACCTTTTCAAGGGTGACACCCGGGAGGGCCGGCCCCTGCTAGCTACGCCACTGCCCCCCTAGGTGGAGCCACCAGAAGAGTTTTTCCTCGTCTCACCGGGATCCAGCAAGAGGTCATCGGTTTTTCTCCAAAAATGTTTTTACTGTTATAGTAGTTGATCTTAGCGAGACTCGCAACTGCCCTTTCGAGATCCTCTGCAGTGGCTCGTGGGCTCTTTGTAGATGTCCAGTTTCTGCAGGTAGTCGGGGAGAATCGAGAGAAAGTCTCTTTGAGCCGGGTGGGATTCATGTCGCTTCGGCCGGACTCTTGGGTGCAGGACGTGCGTTTGGCAGTCCACGTCCTTCTCCGACTGCAGGCTGGCGATATGGCGTTACATGGGGAAACCCGTACCATGTCGGCTTGCGCATTTGGCGCTTCGCGGCGAGAGATAGTTTTTATACCAGAGCAACGTTTTTTCAGAAGGCAATACGAAAAAGAATTGCCTTGTATCAAGCTACAAACTCTGCGGATAGAATTCAATTAACACCTGGACGTGTGTTATGTGCTAAGGGGCCAAATAAAACATTCGTACAGCGAGCATAAAAATTCGATATTATGCAGTTAGTTTCATATATCTATCATTTTTGTATGCATAATATTTTTGAATAAATCAGGTTTTGAAAAGGAATGATTCTTTTATAGTAACCTGTACATGTAATTCATTTATAAGAATGGCAAAAATGCAAAAAAATTCAAAATTATTGTTTTTTTCCCTCATATTCCGAGAAATCCTATCCTCCTCGCTTTAGAGAAAGGGTAAAGAAAAAATTTAAATCTCGATGAGGATTCTACATAAATCACCTTATTACATAATAAGAAATGGAGCAGGATTAAAAAAATATATTATTAAAAATGTTAAACTAAGTTCTGTACCGAAGGACAGAAGTAGAAGTGAAAATTTGGGAGAAAGGAGGTTAATTTTTATACTGTTTATTCATATTTTCTTACCTGAAAGCAACACTTTGTTTTAAAATAAAGTTTTAGAGATTTTTAATTTAGGATGTGTGTGTGTGTGTGAAGGGGGTTCATGCATTTTAATGTTAAAGAGATAATTTAAGTGTCAGGTTGTTTATTTATTCTTACCGGAGAACAATAAACAGAACAGAATTTGTTTGTGTGTAGACTGAAATTAATTTGTCTCACTCGGATTGGTGTACTGTCTGTTGTAATTTTTATCTGGTTCGGGTCAGGTTATGGTTCAATAAACCTAAAATAATCCCCCCGCTAATTGGGAGATAAATGATAATTTTCAAATTAACCTAACTTTGTCAAGGCATATTGAAATAAGCCTAAAAAATACCAGACTGATTGAGAAACCCAGTGATCAGTTCTCATTTCGGTTCTTGAGGTTCTTTGCAAAATGCCGGGAAAATGTCAGGCTAATTGAAAAAAAGGAGATGATTCTCCAATTAGCCCATCTCTTTTCAAACAGTTCAGGCTCTTTGCAATGAGTCTAATTTCTCAATTAGCATACAACATCTATATACATGTATACACTCATGAGCCAAAACATTATGACCACCTACCTAAAAACATCCAAAGTCCAACTTTGATCGGAAAAAGAACTGCAAGTCGCTTTGGCATGGATGCCACAAGTTCTGTGTAGATGACCGAAGATAAATCGTTTTAGTTGTTCAAGCAGCGTTTATGTAGATTAGGGAGACTTAAAAATGGTTGTTTTTGAGCTCTGGGTTGCCGTTGAATAACACCCGAATTGGGTTCTGTCGGATTAAGATCCGTTCAGTCAGGTGACCAGGATGTTAACTGGAATTCGGTATTCTGTTTCTGGAACCAATCCGAGTCCTGTGACGTGGAGCGTTGTCTTGCACGAAGATCCCATTTCCATTTCGAAAGACGGATAACATGGAATGGAAATGAAACGAGTTCGAAATAAATATAAATTAAACGAGTTTAGTTTTGTAATATAGTCATTATTTATAAATTTTTCATTTAAATTCTATTTTTAACTAGATTTTAAAATCCTTTTTTTATAAACTTTTTTTTTGGGGGGGGGGTGTTATAAATATCAATTTTCTAAGTTTTCTATGACTTTAAAGACTTGTAAATTTATTTCATAAATTATGTTTCAATGACATATACCAAACATGGAGTTGCTTCTACAAAACTTATAAGTAAATTCTTATAAATATAAATAAAACTACTATCTAGAATAAATAAAATTTATTACTCCCCAAAATGAATTTAATGATTTTTTATTTACAAACTATTGTCATGCATAATTGTAAAAAAAAAGAAAAATTCTGCATCAATTTCTTGTTTATTTGTTTATTTTAGGTGCGTTCTTAATTATGCAAATAGTTAGCACCTATAGCTGTCGCTCAGTCCGTCCGTCCGACTGAATGTAACAACGCAAAAACTACCCAACCGAATCGTTTGAATTTTAAAATACATAATTATTACATAATTTTGTCGAGCAATTTGAATTTTTATGAAAGTTGGATGCATAGATCAACTACAGGGACAATCAAAAATATTCCGTTACATCACTGTCAATGGGGAAAAATGTTTCAAATACATTTTAGTTGTGTTACACTCATTGGAACATAAAAAAATTGATATGCATCTATAAAGTACATATCATAATATACATTTATCATAGTCTGTGGTGCAAAGACCATTTGTTATTGATTTACAAAGGACACAAAGTATTCCATTACATAATGGTATATCGAGGACATTGTTTGGTGGCCATTTTAATTGTAATTAACTATTTACAATTTTATAAGCCTGTATATATGAGAGTGATATTTTTTAAACTTCGTTATCGTACGAGCGCACCTCATTTGCTACGCTTTACGTGTAATTTCCAACTTGGTTTCCTTTGCAAATAATTTCGATATTAAACAGCTAATCTTGATAGTATTTTTCCAATGCAGTTAGAGATAGCATATCTACTTCAAACTTCATTACAACTCTTTCCGAAAAAGTACAATGTCTGAAAATCAGAATCTGATCAAGTAATTACTCGCTATAACAATTAATAATTTGCTGTAGTCTACTTAATCTGTCGATTAAATTTTACAAATTGTGTAATAATAAATGAGAAATTTGAATTTACTCACCATAAGTTACAGCTTAAAAATTAAACATACACCCAGAAATAAATACTCGGATTCGCGGAATTTTCTTCATTTTTGACGAAACCGTTTCCTGGAAAATGCTCCGAATGAATATTTCGTCATTTTGAGCATATTTTTTTGTTGCTTGTGTGACGATAAATATTTCGTCGAAAGTGATTAACTGAAATGTGCCATAAGATGGCTGGTGGGGCTATCTATTGAACAGTTAAAATTCTTCTGTATTTATCAACAAGGGAAAAATACGATTCACACAGGGTATTCGATCTCACAACCTCCTGTTTGGGAGACCGTCACTCTAGCTTTTACGCCAAAGTGTCCTTGTGTGGAAATGACTTTAAATGTATGTAGCGGATTTTACTGTGTGTTTATATTTTTATAAAGTCGATTGTAAATTTTTCGACGTTGTTTTAATTCTTGCAAGTTTTAATTAATAAAGCTAATTTATTAATTTCGTTTTCCAACGATTAAAGATTATAATTATAATATTGCTTGATTAATATAATTTATTACAGAATTTTATCTTGCTTAATGTATGATTAAAATATCATCTGGTTAATTTGTTGTTGAGAAATAATGAATTTCGAAGTGCATATAATGGAAAATTTATCACTCTGCGTACATGGTTTAAATTTTAATACTTTACTTTTTATAGAGGGGAGAGGGATCAATTATTTATCCTTTTTTATTTGATTTTTATAATAATATATACTTCACTGAAAAGAAGATCCTGGAGTTTTGAAGTTTTGCTATACATTTATTTATTTATTTGAATATTTTTGTAGAACACTGGAAGCTTATTCCTTTAGATGGAAACGATAATGAAAAATGCAAATAAATAAATAAATAAATAATAATAATAAACATTTTTAAAAACTTTCACAAATAAAAAAAAAGAAACTAATGCAGAAACAATGACTACACATATTTCAGTAATTTGTGATTGTGACAGGAATAACATATACAACATGTTATCTGCTTGCTAAAACCGCAGGATTTGAGGAGGTACAAAAGGGCCCCTCTTGGCAAACAGCTATTTTCTTAAAATGCATTTAAATCTAGCCGCAAATGAAGAAAAAATTTCGTCAAATATATATGAGTTTACGTTTCGATAAAAATCACGTGATTTAAATTCGAAATTATTGTCAAAAACGACGAAATACAGCTCAAGGATTGTTGAATCGTCAAAATTAAAAATTTTATTTCTGACAGTGTATTTTTACAACAATGATAATTTTAAAGGACTTGGACTAATTTTTCATCTGTACTGTGTCTTTGTGTTACGTGCACGTCCATGCTCATTTTAAAGGGGAAAAAAAGAAAGATTTGATTACATTAAAATGTAATAGATAAAATTACACAGTATTCACAATATATTGTTTAATGGTTTTATAAATTGTAAATGGCATTAAAAAAATTCAGAATTGCCAATGAAGTATTGTATACAGTAATCAATTACATTGTTGAAATAGTCATTACTGACAATGTACTAACAACTATTAATGTCACATGATTAGTGACACACTTTACTATAAGAATCAGGCTTACAGTATTAAAATGTTACTTCACCTTTTTTCCTTGTTACAAAATTTGAGCATAATAAAAAAAAGAAGTTGGAAATTGCTCGTGAAGCGTAGTAAATGAGGTGTGTTCGTACGATAACGAAGTTTTAAAAATATCAATCTCATAAAATTGTAAATAGTTAATTTTAATTAAAATGGCACCAAACAATATTATCCCTATACTCATTATGTAATGGAATACTTTGGTGTGGTCTTGTAAATCAATAACCAATGTTCTTTGCTCCACAGATTATGCAAAATGTATATTATAATACGTACTTTATAGATGCATATCAATATTATTACGCTCGAATGAGTGTAACACAATTAAAATGGATTTGAAACGTTTTTCCCCATTGACCGTAATGTAACAGAATATTTTTGATTGTCCCTGTAACTGATCTATGCATCCGATTCTCATAAAATTTGAAAGGACTCGACAAAATTATGTAATGATTATATATTTTAAATTTCAAACGATTCAGTTGGGTAGTTTTTGCGGACGGACTGAACGACAACCATAGGTGTTATGTATTTACATAATTACGAAAGCACCTAAAACAAATTCCAATTACACTGAATTTTTTAAAACTGTCCAATTTAGTCTGTTGAAAACAGTAAGAATAATTTTAAAGACATACACTTTTATAAGAATTCGTGTTTATTTTCAAAATCCCAGCAACATTTTGTTTCACCTTAAATTGCCGATGTTGATGGTTCTGTACACTCTTAAAACGAAAGAGCTGATTTGGCTTCTCATGAAAGAGCTGTAATTTTTTGGATCATAAAAGAGTTGTTTTTCAAACGATTATATCTTCTTGATCTAAATTGGTTATTTAAATAGCTCAGCTTCATTTAAATTGGTTAAAACTCGAGTTATTTCAACTCTTTTTTGAGAAGCTGCCTTTCAACATTGAGATGAGTGGATTTCAGCTCAACTTGAGCTATTCTGTGGCTGACTTTTTAAGAGAGTATTAGCCGTTGCCGCAGAAATCTTGAGTTGCTCGAAGAACGGAAAATGACTAATAAAAAAAGAAATGTGCCACCTTCGCAGAAAAATATAATGGGCATGTAAAAATCAGTGCAATTCGGTATCTATGAAATTAATTTTATTAAATAATCTTTCATTAAAATAACGAGCAACATTATTAATCTTTTCACATTTTTAACATTTATTTAAATTGATTACAGCTTTATTTTATAATTAATAAATTGACCCACCCGACGTTGCCTGGCTCACAAATTGCGAAAACTATCTCAAAAACTAGAAAAATGTCAAAGACGTTGAACGAATTAAAATTGGTGCTGCCATCTGTGGACTGTAAGATGAGATTATTGCTGTTATGGTTGTTGAAAGTTGGCTGTTTGTTTGGGCCATCAGTGGATCCAGGGATCTCATGATCAAAAGCCAAGAACGTTATTTTATTTCATTAACCCTTTCGGGCACACTGTGCCCGTCCTTGACACATCTAATATTAATTCCAAATATGCAAACGGCACCAATAATATTTAGTAAAGTTTTCCTTTTACAATGAAAAATAAATTAAGGATTTCGTAATACCTAAAAAATTAGTTTTTGAATTCCTGTGTCAGTCAATAATTTCACGTTTTAGTAAGATAATTTGTCTATGCCGGAAAGGGTTAAAAATATGCTATCATTTTTATAATAAAGGTCTTTTAAAAATTTCATAAAAGAAATCGTGAAACTATTATATGGTTAAAAAGAATGATAGTCAAAATATGAACCATTTCCAACCAATCTTTATAAAATGTTCCATTAAAATGTGTATTTTTCTCCAAAATAATCTACAAGGTGGTCATAAAAAAAACTTTGCCTGTATATAGAGCTCTAGCGGCCAGTCCATTCAACCGATCGAGGTGAAATTTCAGATATAGCTATTCAGAGGTATGAGCTCGAGATTCTCTGAACGGCAAAAAAATTGCGCTCACGGTTACAGTTATAGTTACAGAAACTCAAAATTTTCCAATTTCAATACCCATTTTTTTCATTGCAAAATGTTCAGCGCATGCGAAAATCCAAAACAGCGTTGAAACGCTATGGTTATTGCAATAAACGGATGCGTTATGCTCCCACAAAATCAGCTCTACGAACGGCCCCAAAAAACACGACCAAGGTGCACGAAGAAATTTGAATATGACAGAGACAAAATACTAATCACGGAACATCATTTGCCAGATAGTCAGTGTAGAAAACGGATAAAAAAGTAGGGTAGGAATGTTAGTTCTTCAGTCGGAGCTCGCCGATGCAAACATAATGACTTCGTTCGTGGTGAGTTGGTAAAACTATTATCAAAATGAGATGAATGCTGCGAAAACCTGGCGTATTTAACGTCGAAAGCATCGCCAAATGCCTGGCATATGCATTTCACAAGCTCTTCGTGATTTAGTAATGGAATTCGAAGAAATTGGCTGCACCTGTGATAGTCTGTGATCCGGACGACAACTGTTCCTGAGGATACTGTTGTAGAAGTGCATCACATAGTGATCAGAGGACGCATGAAACTACAAAAGGTGTAGTATCTCGTGTATTTGATATACCAAAATCAATGGTCTTAAAGTTACTGCGCTCTGTAATCTACATGTTTCTTTACCAGCACCAGCGCGCCCAGATGTTGGAAGTGAGAGACCATCAACAACATACAGACTTTGTTAATGAATTTCTTCTTCGCATATTATGAACGGACGAGGCACATTTCATCTTAACGGGTAACGTTAATGGCCTCCGCGATCCCACGACCTCACTCCTATAGATTTCAGGTTCTGGGGATGCCTAAAATCTAGAGTGTGCATGTGCAATCCGAAAACTTTGCTGGATTTGAAAGATTCTACCAAACGTGAGATTGCAAACATCCCTCATGCGATGTAACGTTCGGTTGTATTGTCCACAGTCGCCATCATGCAATGTGTAATTGCCTATGATGGTACCCATATGGAAAATGTGTAATCAAAATAAAAGTTTTCTCCGATCTGTGTTGCAGTCAGAGATTAGTATACAGACTCTGTGTCATGTGCATATTTACTCCTTACGCCCCAATCGTGTTTCTTACAGGGGGGGGGGAGATTTGCAGAACAGTTTTTTGTGTGTGCATAACGTGTCCGTTTCTTGCTATACATGTACGGTTCCAACGCTCTTTAGGGTTTTCGCATGAGCTGAGCTTTTTGCGATGAAAAAAGGTGTTGCCATTAGAAAATTTCGAGTTTCTGTAACTATAACCGTAACCGTGAGCGCGATTTTGTTGCCGTTCAGAGAATCTCGAGCTCATGCCTCTGAATAGCTATATCTGAAATTTCACCTCGATCGATTGAGCGGACTGGCCGCTAGAGCTCCATATACTGGCAAAGTTTTTTTTTATGACCACCCTGTACATTTTTATTCTAAGAAAGTTTATGTTATTTTACAGTTTGAAGTATAAATAGAGCAGATATTTTCAATAGTCTAAAATATAAAAAATCGTCATATCCACCTGCCTTTTGTTTATTATATTTCCAAAATAACGTAATATTTACTTAGGAAAAAAAATTTCCAAGTTTTTTATTTTATTCTTCGTTTTACGTGGAAATCTGGTTTAGAGAAGTTATAACGTAAGATTCAATTTTCCAAAAATTCGCCAAACATTTTTGTATTCATTTTTCACGTGGAAATATTTCAATTTTAGTCTCCAAAGGATTTTGGGATATTTTGGCGGAATAATAGAAATATATTTTATTTATTTAATTAATCATGATTCTATCGATAATTATTATCGATAATTAAATAGTTCTCTGTGATTTATTTCTTTTTCTGAAAATACGTGTTTCACATTTTATTTGCAAAAATGCGTCCGTGATTGGCGATTCAAGCGCTTGAATACGCCACCTGGTGAAAAAAAGATGTAACTTCTCGTTTCAGAATAATGCCGTGAAATCCCGTTGCGTTACATGTATTTTAAAGTCGTTCAGAATAATTATCGTGTTGCATAATTTCAGATTTCCTGTCACATTTGTATTCTGTCTTATATTGCAAAGTAAAAGTTATCCGAATTTGAATGTTTAAAGCTTTCAAATTCATTTACAATAAAGAATTATTTTAATGGCACTTTAACATTAGTTAAAGGGAAATTAAAGGGACAGTTTTCCTGAACCGAAGGCTGCAAGCAGCGCCTCTATAGGCCGTTTTAATTCCTAACAGAAGAAAATGTAATATTAATTAATTAAAACAGTAATTTTTAAAGATTATTCTACAGATCATATTTTATTTTTATGTGTAATTTCAAGTCAAAATACTATATATATATATATATATGGGAAATCTCCTCCACTATTAGATCTGCATATTATTTTCTACGCATCGCAACTCTGATGAACAGGCTCTCAGTGAGGCAGACGATTTTGAAAAAACTATTAATTCCTAAGAAGCCAGACGATTTAAGCGGTAGAAAAAAGAACTGAACGGAAGAAAGGAGAATGGAATGTTTTTAGTTTTAAGTTGATGTAAAAAAGAACGTAAGATGAAGACGAGTTCCCGTATAAGATGTAATTGATTAATTAGAGTTATGATTGTTTGCTTTGTAAATAGTCTTATGTAAATATCTTTTTTGTAAATATTAACGTTTAATATAAGTCATTTAAAAGTTTAAAAACGGTGTCAGAATTTAATTTACCTCCGAGTTTATTTACTTATGTGTTCAAAAGAACTTTTTAAAGAAGAATCTCCATAAATAATGGTCTCAGTAAGTGAGATACAGACGCACGCCCACAGAGATGGAAATATATATTTTTTAATATCTTGGAAGCCGATATTTTTTAGAACTGTGATGGAATGTCAAGCCTACAAAGCTATTTCAGAAGAGGTATAAATTTGCGACGAAAGTGCTATCAAAGTGTGTGAAGCTGAACGTCTAATTATGAAGTGGGTTTATTATTTTATTTTTCTTTTCAATAATGGAAAAATTAGTTGATTTAAAGGAATTACAGTTTTCTTTGAAAACTGAAAAATCAGCTAGTATTAAGACATTGCACAAATTAATTTTTGGAGAAATCGGTGACACAAATAATCGACGTAGAATTCGGAATTTTACTGGGTTTACGTTTGAAGTAGATTCCGATGAATATCAAAGTAAATTCGAAGAAATTAAAGATAATTTTTCTGTTAACGACTTAATTACCATTTGCAATGTTTTGTGTATAAATAATTCGGGAACTTTTGATGAAATTGCTGCCAGAATAATTTCTAGTTTATGTGATTTTAATATTTTAAAAATTAATATGATAGCCGACGTAGGTACTCTTAGTGATGACGGAAGTGTCGATGAATTTAATGATGATTTACAAGATAAAACTAAAAATATTTCAACTGTTTTTGAGAATAATATGAGAAATGATTCTGGTAGTTTTAATTGTGAAAGTAATGAAAATCAGAAAATTCTGATTCCTGATTATGTTATTAAACCAAGCATTTCTATTAATGATATTGAAAGTATGATTACAATGTTTGAAGGTACTCAAGTACAAAATATTAATAAATGGATTGCCGATTTTGAAGATATTGTTTTATTATTTAACGTTAGTGATTTGCACAAATTGATTTTGGCTAAACGCCGTATGACAGGCAAAGCAAAATTATTTCTTGAAAGTGAAACAAATATTAATTCGTGGTCTAAATTAAAAGCCCTACTCATATCTGAATTTGGTCAAACGTGCAATTCAGCTGAATTACACGAATTGCTGTCCAAAAGAAAAATTAGACCACATGAATCGTTAGATGAATATTTTTTAAATATGAAACAATTATGCTCAAAAGGCAATATTGAAGATTCTGCCCTTATTCAGTATGTAATAAATGGAATTAATGACCCCATTTCTAAAAAATCTTTTTTGTATGGTTGTTCCAATATTGCTGAATTTAAACAAAAATTAAAGATTTATGAAAAAATAAGATCGGAGTATGAAAATGCAAAATTTCATAAATATGAAGGAGCTAAGGCTAAAATTAAATCCGAAGTTGAAGTTAAGAACAAATTTAAGCCTGTAAAGCCAAATATGCGTTGTTTTAATTGTGGCGGGAATAATCATAAGAGTATTAACTGTGTAAATAAAGATAAAGGGCCGCTTTGTTTTGCTTGTAACGCTTATGGTCATAAATCATTTCAATGTAATAAATCTAAAGATACAAATGTTAAAAATGCTCAGTCACAAGTAAACATTATTACATCCCAAGATTTAATTCTGAAAGAGATAAAGCTTTATTCTTTGCGTTTAATCTCTTTAATAGATACTGGTAGCCAAAAGACTTTGTTAAAGAAAAGTATTTATGATAATTTGAAGAACTTTGTAGAATTAAAACCTACGAGTATCTCTTTGACCGGTCTAGGAAAAGCCTCAATTAAACCAGAAGGTTGTTTCAATTCAGAAATCGAAGTAGATGGTTCAAAATTTAAAGTTACTATTTTTGTCGTTAAGGACAGTTGCATTAATTTCGATTTAATTATTGGCACTGATGTTATTCATCAAGGTACATTAACTATTTCTGAGAATAAAGTGAAACTGTTTAAAGCTGAAGTTCAGTCTAATGACTTTTTAGTTAATATTGTAAATGTTTTGGATGAGCCTAAAATTGATTTAACTCACATTGCTGACAAAAAATTACGTTCAGAGTTATACTCTTTAATTGAAAATTATGTACCAATTAAAACTAAAACAGTAGATGTTAAAATGAAAATTAATTTAACTGACGAAATCCCAGTTTGTTCTTCTCCTCGAAGATTACCGCCATGCGAGAAAAAAATAGTCGAAAACCAAATTGAGGAGTGGCTAGCTCAGGGAATAATTCGAGAAAGTTCTTCTAATTTTTCTTCGCCGGTTGTTTTAGTCAAGAAAAAAAATAACACAATGAGACTTTGTGTTGATTAGAGATGTCTTAACAAAAAGACAGTACGCGAGCATTTCCCCTTGCCAGTTATTGATGATGTAATAGACCAATTACATTCTGCCGAAGTATTTACCACCATAGATTTGAAAAACGGTTTCTTTCATGTAGATGTTGAAGAAGACTCGCGGAAATACACCTCGTTTGTTACTCATGAAGGACAATACGAATTTTTGAAATGTCCATTCGGGTTGACCAATAGCCCTAGTGTTTTTCAAAAGTATATTTATAATGTATTTCGAAACCTATTAAAAGATCACATTGTTGTCATTTATATGGATGATTTAATAATACCTGCTAAAAACGAAGCTGAAGGTCTAGAAAAATTAAAACTTGTACTCGAAACTGCATCGGAATATGGATTAGAATTAAATCTTAAAAAATGCAATTTTTTGAAGCGTGAAATTGATTTCTTGGGGTATAGAATCATAAATGGTAAATTGTATCCCTCTCCACTGAAGACTAAAGCAGTAATAAATTTTCCCGAACCAAAGTGTACCAAAGATGTTCAAAGTTATTTAGGATTGACAGGATACTTTCGAAAATCTATAAGAAATTATTCGGTTATAGCTAAACCGTTAAGTGACCTGCTAAGAAAAGATTCAAAATTGAAATTCGATATAGAAGAACAAAGAGCTTTTAATGAACTCAAACGTATTTTGTCGTCAGAACCAGTACTTTTAATTTACAATCCCAAAAGTGCGACCGAAATCCATTGTGATGCCAGTATTGATGGCTATGGAGCTGTTTTAATGCAACAATCTCTAGTAGATAATCAATTTCATCCAGTTTATTTCGCAAGTAAAAAAACCACCGAAGCTGACTGTAAACAAGAAGGCTTACTTCACCCAATAGAAAAAGAAGAAACTCCATTACATACGTACCATGTTGATCACTTAGGTCCATTAGAAAGCACTAATAAAAATTACAAACATATCCTTTCGGTCATTGACGTATTCACAAAATTTGTTTGGTTGTATCCCACAAAATCTACCGATGCTGCCGAAGTAATTTCTAAATTAGAAATCCAAAAATCTATCTTTGGAAATCCAGTTCGAATTATATCAGATAAAGGTCCTGCATTTACCTCTAAAGCTTTTGAAGATTATTGCATCAATGAAAATATTAAACATATCCCGATTACCACTGGATTACCCAGGTCTAACGGCCAAGTTGAGCGTCTAAATTCCGTCATAATATCTGTTCTGTCTAAATTGTCTGTTGATAATCCTAAAAAATGGTATACACATGTAAGCAACGTCCAACAGGTGATAAATTCGACTTTTCAGAGAAGTATAAGCACAATTCCTTTTGAATTGATGTTTGGTACTAAAATGAAACTAAAAAATAACATTGAAATTACTAGTCTTCTGAATGCTGAAATACAATCTGATTTTACAAATAATCGCGAAGATATGAGAAAAAATGCTAAAAAACAGATTTTAAAAGTCCAAGAAGAGAACCGTAAAACTTACAACCTCAGACGAAAGAAAGCTAACAAATTTAAGATTAATGATGTGGTTGCTATAAAACGCACACAACAAGGTCCAGGTTTGAAGTTAAAACCAAAATATTTAGGTCCGTACAAAGTCATAAAAGTAAAAAATAATGACACCTACGATGTAAAGAAACTTGGATTCAACGAAGGACCCATGGTCACCAGTACATGTGCAGAGTACATGAAGCCCTGGACGGATGAAGCTTGACAAAGAAAAACAAAAGAATTTCACCGATTTATGACACTATACCGACTATGACAAACCACTGGACTGACAACTAAAAGAATTTTAACTTTATTCTCGAAAAGACGTAAGGTGAAAGAAGATGAAAAGACGTAAGGTAAAAGAAGATGAAAAGACGTAAGAAAGAAGAAGACGAAAAGACGTAAGATAAAAGAAGATGCAAAGACGTAAGAAAGAAGAAGACGAAAAGACGTAAGATAAAAGAAGACGAAAAGACGTAAGAAAAAGAAGACGAAAAGATGTAAGGTAAAAGAAGACGAAAGGACGTAAGAAAAAAAAGAAGATGAAAAGACGTGAAGAAAAAAAAAAAGAATACGAATTTCTTTTGAAAGAAATTATTTAAATTTTCATCATGATGACTTCTTTTTTCCAATTTTGACTTTGGATGCTGCTGTGTTTTTTTTCTTTATCTTTTCAGATGATCCAGCTGCTGTTTCCAGCCAACAAGAATACATTCGAGGACGAATGTCTCATCAGTATGGCCGAAATATGGGAAATCTCCTCCACTATTAGATCTGCATATTATTTTCTACGCATCGCAACTCTGATGAACAGGCTCTCAGTGAGGCAGGCGATTTTGAAGAAACTATTAATTCCTAAGAAGCCAGACGATTTAAGCGGTAGAAAAAAGAACTGAACGGAAGAAAGGAGAATGGAATGTTTTTAGTTTTAAGTTGATGTAAAAAAGAACGTAAGATGAAGACGAGTTCCCGTATAAGATGTAATTGATTAATTAGAGTTATGATTGTTTGCTTTGTAAATAGTCTTATGTAAATATCTTTTTTGTAAATATTAACGTTTAATATAAGTCATTTAAAAGTTTAAAAACGGTGTCAGAATTTAATTTACCTCCGAGTTTATTTACTTATGGGTTCAAAAGAACTTTTTAAAGAAGAATCTTCATATATATATATATATATATATATATATTTGTAAAGTGTACGACAAAATGTAATTTGTGTAGCCTAGTAAAGGATTCGCTTCACTCCTCCTAATAATAAATATGTCTCATCATCTATATAATAAAAGCCTCAGTCATATGACTGCCATCAACACTTCCGGACTTACCCACTTCACTCTTTATATGTTATGCAGCCAGTTTCATGTTATCCAGCTCAGGTGATAAGTCGCGAAATTATTGTACAGTTTATTGCTATTATAAGCGCATTTGGCTGTCATTAACAGTTTGTCATGATGACCACTTCGCCTTTCATAGACCAAGCGGCCAGCTTTAATCAAAATTATTTCTCCGGATAAAACTGCATAATAACTTTTATGAATAACTTTTATAGAGATCTCTTGAAAAAATAATATTTAATATGATGAATGACATTAAATATAAAAATAATATTTAATGAGATGAATTACATTGAAGTACATGTATATATTTTGATATTACATCAGTGAAATTTAAATTAACTTCCCAAAATCTGTTTTCACCAAAGTAAAAAAAAAAAAGATTCACTCTCCAATGATTGAAAAAAAAATTAATTTATGGAGGTAATAATTCATATAGCAAGTTCTCCAACAATCAATCATGCCATGCAAAAATAATTCGAGCACGTAATCCAATCAAACTTCAGTTTCATTCTGCTAGGTGAAATACTATACAACTCAACTTTCAAAACGTTTTCTTGACAAAGTGAAATGTATATAAGCCAACGCGCATAATATTTAATATACAATTAAATGATTGGCATTAAATGAACGATATTTTGGTTTAATGTAAGGGTACATATCATTAAAGGCCTTGTACAGTAGGGTGGTGCGAAAAAACAAAAGTTTTTATTTCCGAATCGCTATAGTGCGGAAAAGTTGCGATTGGTAAATACAAGAAAAACTAAAAAAAAATTTTTGAAATCGGACATTATCTTCCGACCGCGCAAACCACCTAAAAATTCAAAAAAATTGAAAAATTCCGATTTTTTCAAATTTTTTAAAAAAATATTACATATACACATATTTTATCACTATAGTGATAAATATTTGCATATTGTACTGTTTAATAATAATAAAAAAATAAATTGCGTTTAGAGAATATCTTCCGATTGCGCAAGCTCATTAAAAATCGGGAAAAATTCAATTTTCAGTGATTTTTGATATATTAAGAAAATAATTAAATAAGCTCAGTTTGCAGTCTCATGTTAAAATTTAAATGTAAATTAATACTATTGAGCATGTTATGCTATTTTTGGAGAACCGAGATCTTACCACAACGAGATCGCTGCAAGGTTTAGTAGTTCTTCAAGGTTTAGAGTTTCGCGCGCATTCTGTTAGCCACGTTGCAAAAAATCGCTGAAGTTGCTTTACGTGTCCACATGCTTCTCTCCCCAACCTCGTCCACTTGCACAGAGCTCCATTTCGTATCAGTGAGCCCGTGAACGGATTTCGTTTGTTAATTGTAGATGTATTGTGTTATTTAAAATACATTAACATGTGACAGGGACACGGATCTGGATACGTCGTTGACAAAGAAAATTACTGGACAATCTTTTCATTGTCCTATATTCGGTCATCCAAGAGATTTTCTGCCAAATATTCTTCCAACACACGAAGATATTCTTCAATGCTACCTTGAGGAGAGGTCTCTATTAGCAAGTAAATTCAACATCGTTAAAGTGAGTTTCTCATTTGTCAGCAATACAGTGGCACAAAAAATAAAATATATTTATTAGAAAGCGTCAATCCCAAAAGTGTTTGATTGTAGAATCATTTAGCTAATTAATGCCTAGTACGATAATATTCTAAACTAACGAAATCTTATATTCGAGACAAGGAATAGCCAAACCTTATAAAAAAGTTTGATGAATTTAAAAAACAAGAATCTCAACTGTGTGATATTTCAGCCTGCAAACGTGTAATGAATTTATATTGCTCCTGTAAAAAGTTACCAGATCTGAGGGAGTGTCTAATTGAGACCAATTATACTCAAAAACACAACAAAATTCCAGTCATTGAGCATAGATTTATCTACCTCCAGAGAAAGGACGGAACGGGAAAAATTGGTACTAAAGTTTAAAAAAAAAAGAAAAAAAACTGAGTACAAGACTTGGAAGACGAAACTATATATTGAAAAGGCAACCTTCCAAATTTGTTGAAGCGAAAATAAAAGACCTTGAGCATTTAGATGAAATACATGAGAATTTTAATGCTAATGTAGGTATATGTAAAATATCATTACCATGACGGATACAGCCTATCAGATTTAAGAAGAAATTACCATGGCAAATGAAAGTGGAGTTACAATCTACATCTTTACATTGCGATCGCAATGGTGCATCTGACAGTGCAGGTGCTGCTAAAGCGTTGAGTGTACTAGAAGATATTCCTGTAATAACTAAAACAGATGCTTTTCAAGTTATTGACCTATACAAAATTAGAAGAAAACAAACAGAAAGAAAAAAATTACGGCAAAGTCAAGTGGAATCAGAAGAACCACATGACATACATTTTGATGGAAAAAAAGGACGATTATTTAGTTATCCTCCTCGGTTCTGAGAAAAATATCACGATGAACAACATACACTGTTTAAAATTACTATAAACCATCTTCAAACATGTATCATTCTACATTAGGGTGGTGCGAAAAAACAAAAGTTTTTATTTCCAAATAGCTATAGTGCGGAAAAGTTGCGATTGGTAAATACAAGAAAAACAAAAAAAGAATTTTTGAAATCGGACTATATCTTCCGATCGCGCAAACCACCTAAAAATTCAAAAAAATTGAAAATTTCCGATTTTTTCACATTTTTTTAAAAATATTACATATACATATATTTTATTACTATAGTGAAAAATATTTGCCTATTGTACTGTTTAATAATAATAAAAAAATAAATTACGTTTAGAGACTATCTTCCGATCTCGCAAATCTTTAAAAATCGGGGGAAAATTCAATTTTCAGTGATTTTGATGTATTCAGAAAATAATTAAATAAATTCAGTTTTCGGTATCATGTTAAAATTTAATAGTATATTAATGCTATTGAGCACATTATGGCATTTTTAAACAACCAAGATCTTACCACGACGAGATCGCTGCAGGGCGAAAAGGTTCAGTAGTTTGCGCAACACCTGTTAGCCACGTTGCGATAAGTGCTGAAGTCTCCCTACGTGTACATAAACATCGCTCTCCAACCTCGTCCCCTTGCACAGTGCGCCATTTCGTATCAGTGAGCCCGTGAACGAATTTCATTTGTTAATTGGGTGCATTGTGATATTTTAATTACATTAATAACTGACATGAATACGGATATGCATGTGTCGTTGACCATGAAAATTACTAGACAATCTTTTCATTGTCCTATATTCAGTCATTCAAGAGATTTTCTGCCAAATTATCTACCAATACACTAATATAGCTCATGTATACCTAAGAACTGTATAACTAAGCCTGTATACCTAAGACACTAAAGAACACCCTTTAAATGAATTTAAATGCTTCTAGAATTGTTAAAAACACTTCTAGACTTTTTCAATAAATGCGTCCATATAATACGCATTGATATGTAGAATGAGACATGTTTGAAGATGTTTTATAGTAATCTTAAACAAGTATATGTTGTCCCTCGTGATATTTGTCTCAGAACTGAGGAGGATAAATAAAGTATCGTCCTTTCTTCCATAAAAATGTATGTCATGTGGTTCTTCAGAATCCATTTGACTTTGATGTAAATTTTTTCTAGTAAGGCTGATTTCCATTCTATTTTTGTTTCAATCAATAACTTCAGAAGCTTCTGTTTTAGTTATTACAGCAATCTTCTAGCACACTCAACGCTATAGCAGCACATGCAGAGTCAGATACACCACTGCGATCGCAATGTAACGATGCAGATTGTAACTCCACATTCATTTGCCATGATAATTTCTTCTTCTTAAATCTGATAGTCTGTATTGGTTATGGTAATGAGATTTTACATATACCTACATTAGCATTAAAACTCTCCTGTATTTCATCTAAATGCTCAAGATCTTCATTTCCGCTTCAACAGATTTGGAAGGTTACCTTTTCAATTTATAGTTTCGTCGTCCAAGCCTTGTATTCAGTTTTTTTCCTCCTTTTGATTTATAGTACCAATTTTTCCCATTCCGTACTTTCTCTGGAGGTAGATAAATCTATGCTCTATGACTGGAATTTTGTTGTGTTTTTCAGAACGTACAATTAGTCTCAATCGGATTCTCCCTCAGATCTGGAGACATTTTACAGGCGCAGTTTTAATTCATTATGTATTTGCAGGCTGTAATATCACACAGTTGAGTTCCTTGTTTTTTAAATTCATCAAACTTTTATATAAAATCTGGCTTTTCCTTGTCTAGAGAATAAGATTTCGTTAGATTATAATACTTATTGTAGTAGGCATTAGCTAAATGATTCTATACTCAGAAACTTGACCCCTTCTTATAGATTTATTTTATTTTTTGTACCACAGTATTGCTGACAGATGAGGAACACACTTTAATGTTCTTGAGTTTAGTTGCTAATAGAAACCTCTCCTCAAAGCAGCATCGAAGAACATCTTTATGTGTTGGAAGAACATTTGGCAGAAAATCTCTTGGATGACCGAATATAGGGCAATGAAAAGAATGTCTAATAATTTTCTTGGTCAACGACACATGCATATCCGTATCCATTCACTTGTTAATATATTTAAAATAACATAATACACCCAATTAACAAGCGAAATTCGTTCACGAGCTCATTGATAACAAATGGCACACTATGCAAGTGGACGAGGTTGGGGGAGAGATGGGTAATATGGACACGTAAGGCGACTCCAGCGCTGTTTCGCAACGTGGGTAACAGGAGTTGCGCAAACTACTAAACCTTTTTGCCCTGCAGCGATTTCGTCGTGGTAAGATCTCTGTTGTTCAAAAATGGCCTAATGTGCTCAATACTATTAATTTACATTTAAAATTTAACATGAGACCGCAAACTAAATTTATTTAATTATTTTCTTAGTATATCAAAATCACTGAAAATTGAATTTTTCCCCGATTTTTAATGAGCTTGCGCGATTAGAAGATATTCTCTATACTCGATTAATTTTTTTATTATTATTAAACAGTAAAATATGCAAACATTTTTCACTATAGTGATAAAATATATGTATATGTAATATTTTAAAAAAAATTCTGAAAAAATCGGAAATTTTTAATTTTTTTGAATTTTTAGGTGGTTTGCGCGATCGGAAGATATAGTCCGATTTGAAAAATTCTTTTTGTTGTTGTTCTTGTATTTACCAATCGCAACTTTTCCGCACTATAGCGATTCGGAAATAAAAACTTTTGTTTTTTCGCACCACCCTAATATATATATATTATTACCATAAAAAATCTATATTCAGTTATAAAATGTAACCTCTGTTTATATAACATCTGTTACCATGGCAACAGAGTTGTTTGGTAACAGAGGTTACATTTAAAGAAAAACAATTTTCTTTTTTAAATAATAATATTCTAAAAAATAGTTATATTCCTTAAATAAACTTATTCTACTTAGAGTTTTGTGATTTAAAGAAAAAAATTATTTTTAAAACATTATTTAAATCTAAAATTGGAGTTACAGAAGTTACAAAGAGAAAACACACTCACCTTAGAGCTTGATAATACTGCTCTATACTCTAAACATGTGGCAGACAAAGTGGAAATGGCACTTGTATTCTCTTTTAGAAAGTTCTTTGAGCAATATAGATTACTAGCGATCTCTGTTAGACAAAATTTTTATTATTTATTCTGCTAAATGTAAATAAAGTAACAGAGGTTACATTTTCTATGGACAAATGCTAAATTTAACTTATACAGTTAAAAAATACATATCTTAATTCATTATTACATATTTATAAAACTACTATATATGTTAATTTAATAAAAATAGATAAATATTGTTTTGTTCATAATATTTAAAATTGTAATCTGTTTGAAGTTGTCTCTCCAATCATTAGGACAGCTAAATTTCATAGACAAGAATGGATAAATTGCATAAATAATGCATTAATTACATTAAAATTGGCTAGATCAAATTTTAGACTAATTAAAAATAGTTTTTTCTGAAAGATGGCATAAAAAAATTTGGAATTTCTTTGTGTATTTATTGAAAAAAAAATATTAAAATTTTGGACATGAAAAGCAAAAGAATTTTTGGTTTCACCCATATATCATTGATAAGCTTATGTGTAAAATTTAACTCTTAGTCTGTTGAACAATAAATAATTTCTTATTTGTGTTAATAACAAATACTGTAATCACATAAAGCTATTTCTAAAGCAGTGTTGTTTGTTTATAATAAAATAATAACGTAATATGGGATGAAAATGTCATATCTGATTAGATGAAAGTGACAATAAGGTAACCCTGTAGGAACAACTTTTCTAGTAGGGAGAATTTCAATTCAAGTCCACACGCATGTATAGTTTCTATTTTTGCATTATCGGTTAGGAACGACGAAAATGCAGTCAGGTGTTCCAGATATTGACAATGTAGACAAAGTGAAATTGAGTAAAAGAGATAGAAAGAATATTTGCGACAGATAAGAGAAACTTTAAGACTTAAGTTCCGTACAGAATATTTAGGACAGTTACGGCAGCAATCAATAAAATGCTATAAAAATGAATCACTTAAGGTAGGAGAAATTGTCCTACTGGAAGATACTTATAAAAAACGTTCCTATTGAAATTAAGCTCGTGTTCTGAAAGTCATACCGGGCAGAGATGGCCAAATTAGGCTTGCGCTCATAAAAACAAACAATTCTGAATTATTACGACCAGTTCAGAGATTATACAGATTGGAATTGGAAAATCCAATAAAAGAAGGAAATGATGAGGCTACGCCTTTAACCACTAGTAGTGGCACAATTATCAAAACACCTGTTAGATAAATTTTATATTCAGAAAACTTAATTTAAATACTCATTTTACTTAATTTCACTTCACTTCTTTATTTGTACTCAAGTGTTTATTATTATTATTTTGCATTTATTATATATATTGTTATTGTAATTAATAAGATTGTGTTCCTATTGTAAAAATAAATTTTTATAAGTATTATTACTAATGTTTATTTTGTGTATACGTAAAAGTTCTGAGTCTTTGATTTCCCACTCAAAAGGTGGGAGGATATTAGGAAAAGATAATTAAGTTCAAGGGCACTTCAAACCACGCACATTATTGTAACTCTTCACAGAAGAGGGAGCGCAATTTGTTACGTCATAGACAGCCGACGCCACTGCTGTCAGTTGTCTCACACTTGCTCTTAAACAAACATGTAAGTAATAAAATGTTGCTAATGTTTTTCAACTATCGGCTAAGTTATTTTTCCAGCCTTTGTGTTTATTTTAAATAATATTCATAATAGTTACTAATGTTATTAATATTAGTTTTATTTAAGCCTAATTTGTAATGACGTTTCTTATAAGAATTCTGCTAATTGAGAAAACAGATATGAGAATAAAACTTTTAAAACTAATTATAAATTGTCATCACCACAAAATAGATATGTTAATTATTTTTCGTACTACTTGGTCATCCCATCCTCCAATTTAGCCAAATTATACATATTGATATAATTTTTATTTCAAATTCAATGAAGGAGCAAATAAATTTGTACATAAATGAATAAATAAAAATAGAAATAAAAAGTCGAAAAAAAAGAAAACACTTGATGATGTTTTAATCATGTGTATCATATTGAATGTGACATTTACAATCATCCATTACTGGCAATTAATCTAATAGTTAGGTGATAGTTTTTTGGTCAATGGGATAATCAAATAATATGTTACTTGTGAAAATGTAATTTTGAAAACTGTAGTTAAAAAAAGTCAAACTACAATATATGAGAGACAGTTGAGGAACACTTAACACAATAAGAAAATTTATACTGTTTCTAATTTGCACACATGAAAAATTAAAGATGCTACTGGCAAGATTTGCGGTGGGATAACAAATAATACTCACATTTTTTTTTATAATCATTACAGTCACAGCACTTATTGACATAAAATCTAACATTATGGAGATAATGGAATGTCAGAATTTTAGCTTAAAGTTGTTAACATTTACTTCAGCTGTTTAAACCCTTTCCGGCACACTGTGCTTGGTCCGGGATGCCTAATTTTAATTCCAAACTTGCAAACGGCGGCAATAATATTTTAGTAAAATTTTGCTTTTACAATAAAAGCTGAAATTGAAGAATTCAATATATAGATTGATATAGATTGATTGAAAAGATTTGTTGGTGAATTCCGGAATCAGTCGATAATTTCTCATTTTACAAACAGATTTTGCCCGTGCCGTAAAGGATTAATATTTTAGATAAATTTGGTAAATGTAATAAAGTTATACAAATTGAATAATTCCAACTGAGCGAAAAATTGTCCAGGACAGGAATCGAACCCAGGTCCTTGGCTTACAAGGCTAATGTTTTACCTCTTAAGCTAACTGGGCGAAAACAGGCTGGGATTTTTTGCTCAGATAAACTTATTGGTCATTATATTTGGTCAGTCATTTAGACAGCTCGACAGAATAAACCGCAGGTAATGAAACTCCATATAATGATGGGTATATAGATATGTTATTATTTTAACACAATCAAACTGATTGATAAATTTATCATACGAATTGGATATTTCCAACTGAGCGAAAAAATTGGCCAGGTCAGGAATCAAACCCAGATCCTTGACTTACAAGGGCAATACACCCCATATAATGCGCATACATTTAGTGAAACGAAAAAGCGCATATTATAATTAAAAATGCATTTAATCTATCCAACAGTCATCATCCATAATATATAGTAATTCGGACAGAATTTACTATTTCAAATCTTTTGTATACCCCTGTAAATGCTATGTACTTCGCATTATGCTTGAAATAACTAATATTAAGCCTCAGTGACGTATATCTATTTCTTTATACATGAAATCTTTACCATAATTCAAATATGTTGCAGACAAATTACTGCAAACAATAGACCGCCTTATTAGATAATGGAATTCTTCTGCCTGTTCCTATAAATGAATAACTTTTCTTTTCACTGCTTATTTTACAGAATATTTATTTTAATGAACTATGCAGTTGCATATAAATTTGAATATATTTGACCAGGTGTAACAACTTTAAAATTCATTTGAAACGATATTTCCCCATAGGCGGTAATGCACCGGAAATATTTTCACTGTCCCTGTACATAAAATAATCATGATAGAAGCTTCATTTTCAATAGAGTTCGCGCTAGAGTAAACATCAATAACGTCTAAAAATTTCATGCTAATACGAGTATATTTACGAGAATTAGAGCGTGGACAGACGGCTAGAAAAACCGAAATCATGAACATTTTTTAGCTCACAGGCTATCATAGCCTGAGAGCTTATGTGCCCGTCCGTTCTGTATGTATGTGCGTAACGCGATAACTCATGATAAAAATATCGGATCCACTTGAAATTTTGTATATAGGTATATCCTGATAAGGCGCTTCCCTGATTAGTTTTTGGAGTTCATTCGATATGTATAAGAGGGGGAACGGGGGGCTCATGCCCCTCCCCTTATTGGATATAAATGGGTTTTTTATGTAGAATTAACAGTTTTTGTCCAAAATTTAGATATAGGACCATTCTGATGAGGCGATTCCGTGACTGTTATTATGTGTTCATTGAATAAGTATAAACAGGGAGAACGGGGGGCTCATGCCCCCCCCCTTAATTGATAGAAACGGGATTTTCATGCAGAATTAACAGTTTTCGTTCAAAATTTAGATATAGGATCATTCGGATCAGGCGATACCGTGGCTGTTATTAGGTGTTCATTGAATAAGTATAAACAGGGGGAACGGGGGGCTCATGCCCCTCCCCTTAATTTATATAAACGGGTTTTTCATGCAGAATTAACAGTTTTTGTCCAAAATTTAGATATAGGATCATTCGGATGAGGCGATTCCGTGACTGTTATTAGGTGTTCATTGAATAAGTATAAACAGGGAGAACGGGGGTTCTAATGCCCCTCCCCTTAACTTGCATAAACGGATTTTTCAATCAGAATTGTCAGATTTCGTTCAAATCTCTGAATAGTTTTGGAAGTTTAATGGTTAAGTATAAAAGAGGGGAATAACTCCTCTTAAATTATATAAATGCTAAATGGGTTTTTATTAAGAATTATCCGATTTGCTCTGAATTTTGGATATAGATTTTTTAATATGATAAAGCATGTACTTGATAGTTTAGGAGGTTCAATGATTAAGTATAAAAAAGGAGAAAGGGGAGAGCTGTTTCCCCTTCTTATTTTTTTTCGAACGGAATTAACGAAAATACAAGGCTGTAATGTACAATTAGTATGCGTAGCCTGTGAGCTCAATGCCATCAGTTTAACAGGGCAATATTCTTTTTATTTAATTTGTTGGGAAGAGTTAAAAATGGGTTTTGCAATAATCTTTCTAAATCTAGATTGTAAGCTCTCCCTTTGTCGAGCTTAAGTCACTCGGTAGGCCTCCCCATCAAGCTGAAACTATAAGCTCCCCTTAAAAATTAAACTTTATTACTTTTGTAAAAGAGAATTCTTACCATCGACTCTATACGAAATGTAAGCCTATAACAAATATTTTGCACTCTCTGTTCTACAGAAAGCAAGTTTTAAGAAAACCTCAGGAATTCATACTGATTTCATTCAATAATATTTCTTCAAATAATGCAAAGTAAAAGCACAAACGATTTTTCACATACACCATATTATAACATGAAATTATTTTGAGCATCGGAACTTCTTTCTTATCCCATCGACCCATTTCGCCAAATTATAGAAATCGCCAAACTCATCCCCAAATTACATAAATTGATGTAATTTTTGTGTTAAAAAAACGGAAGAGCAACTAAATTAGAAAATCATAATAAAAAAACACAAATAAAAAATTTAATTAAAAATCACTTGATGACATAACAAACACGTGTATTGTATTTAATGTCAAGTGAATGTGACATCTACAATCATCCATTATTAGCATGTACAGCTCATATTCAAAATATTAGAATAATTACCTTTTTTTTAGAAATTGAAAATATCGTTTGGTAATTTAATGTCTTTTAATGAAAATATGCAAACGATATTTTTATTAAGAACCTATTGTTGATTAAACTTACTTGTTATCTTAAATTTAATATCATTTTTGAAAAGATTAATTGCAAAAAAAATTATTTTGAAAAGTCAAAATATTAGAATATTTATTCAAGTGGTTCAAAATATTAGAATATTTCACATTAATTCTCCTTTAATTATTACCAATTCTTAACTGGTGGCATCATTGATTAAATTCAGACTATTTTATTTAAAATCAATATTCTTTTTTGCAGTTTGTTTCTTTTTCGTCTTAAAATGGGCCGTGTGAGTGATATTCCTGAATCTACTAAACTTCGTATGGTTGATTTGTATCGGCACGGTAAAAATCAATGTTTTATAGCAAATTATTTACATTGTTCGCAATCGAGCGTTAGTAAAATACTAACACAATATTCAAAAATTGGAAAATTTCAAAATAATCGCCGAAATGGTGGCCGAAAACCAAAAACATCTGCTAGAGATGACAGGAAACTGAAGCGTATAGTTAAGAAAAACCGTTTTAAAAGTGTGCGATTCTTGCACCGAAAATGGAAAGAAGAAGGAGTTGAAGTTTCTGCATCGACAACATTAAGGCGTCTCCATAAATTTAAATTTGAATCTCGTGTACCGAAAACAAAACCTCTCATGACTGCAAGACAAAAGCGTATAAGATTGAATTGGTGTAAATCAAGACGTTTATGGAGCAATGAAGATTGGAAAAATATATTATTTAGTGATGAAAGTATGTTTTGTGTTTCATATGGTAATCAAGGTATTCGAGTTTGGAGAATGAAGCAAGAAGCATTTGATAAAGAATGCCTTAAACGTTCCGTAAAATTTGCTGCTAGTGTCATGGTTTGGGGTTGTATGAGTGCAGAAGGACCTGGAAAGTTATGCATCGTCTACGAAAAGGTTAACTCTCTGATATATCAAGAAATTTTAGAATATTACCTGATTCCATCACCAGAAGATTTATTTGAAGTTGATTTCATCTTTCAACAAGATTTAGCGTCCCCGCATACCTCGGTGTCAACTAAGAATTGGTTCCGCCAACGCAACATTAAGGTACTTCCTTGGCCACCAAATTCACCAGATCTTAATCCCATCAAAAACTTATGATGTATAATGAAGAAAAAACTTCAAGAAAATCCTCCTTCAAGTAAAACTGAGTTAGTGGCACGTATAAAGTCTGTTTGGGCTAATATTGATAGAAATGTTTGTAAACACCTTGTATATAGTATGCAAGATCGATTGTACGCTGTTATGAAAGCTAAAAGGGATGCTACAAAATATTAACTACCATTTACTTCATCTTCATAAGGTAATATTGTTGCGTAAAATAAAATATTCTAATATTTTGAACCAATCTAAATTTTATTCTAATATTCTGGTGTGTTTAAGGAAGCTGTATACCTAATTTATTGTGATGTATTTTATATTTTATAAATGTTAAAATCTTATCTAAACATTCCAGATTTAATTTATAAGAAATTTAATTGCATTTATTTAGTATAAAAAATAAATAAATGACAAATAATTTTTTCTTATTACTTTTTCTCAATTATTCTAATATTTTGAATATGAGCTGTAATCATATAGTTTGGCGATAGTTTTTGGTCGACGGGATAAACAAGTAGTACCTGATCGTCTTTCTGAACAAACAACAAATGCAACAGTCAATCAGGCCAACTTTGAACCAAGAGAGGGGAAAAATATTAACATCTGCTCCATCAATTGAGTTAACGACAAAGTTTTGATCTCTAAAATATAGACAGATGCACTAGTGTGTGAGTTTGGCAGCTCATTGTAAATAATTCGTAAAGGTTTAACCATGACATAATCGATCAAGGTTTCGTAAATTTGGTGCAAAGTTACCCTGATTGACTGCAAATAATTCATTTTTAATAACGAATGTGGCACAGTACACATCGGTATCTTACATCAATTACATGGCAATCTGCGTAATTCCAAAGAGTTAAGTCATAGTCAGATGGACATCAACTATACCGAAGTCATAATTTTTTTTCAATACGATGGAAAGTTTTAGATTGAATTAGTTGTGGCAAGCAAATATTTCATTCTTTTTTTGATATTTTTTGACATTTAAAACTCACACTAGCCTGTTATTCAATTAAGAATAAACAATCAGATTAAGCGACCTTAAAATTAAAGAACTTAAAAGATTACAACAGGTATATCCATAAAGACATGACAATTAAATTAGGATACTTTCTTTTAATATGATCCTGATGAGAAAAGCAAAATTTTAAATCATTTTTACCAATCTTTACTTACGTTTTAAAAGTCATTTTTTTTAAAATTCTCAACTAATGTATCAAACACACTTACAGGCACATTTTTTTTTCAATATTATGAGTAAGTCAGGGAACCATTCCTTTTACAAAACTACTATTTTTAGTTTAAATAAGAAAATCAGTTTTACCATTAAATAACTTTATCGTGAGAAATCAGATTTAACAAATTGTTTTTTTCACTTAAATACTATCAATCGTTATAAAATCTTACAAGCTTATAAGTGGGAAAAAAGCATAGATATGTAATATTTTCAAATAATATAATGAATGATAAAAAAAATTGTGTTTGCCATGGTTAATGGTATAGTTCCGGATGTGTTGATTTACTGGTTTGATAGGCACGATTTGTGTGTCATTGTTCTTTTTGTGCACTGAAATAAATGAAAAGAATTTTTTCTTTATTTCTGGAGCATGCTACGATTAGTTATCTGCAATTTACAAATTTTAGGAGAAAAGTGTAACTCTTAGGTAGCTTTTTTGGAGTTTATTTTTGTTCATCGAACATAAAATTTTTCTCACCAATATGAATAAACTGATGCATTATTTAACAAATCTTTTGAAGGAATATGTTGAAACATCTCTCTCACACAAAAGATTTCTCTTTAGAATGAATTAAAAGATGTTTGCTTAAAGTATACTTCCGAGTAAATTTCCTGCTGCATACCTCACATTCAAAAGGTTTCTCACCAGTATGAGTTAACAGATGCCTGCTTAAATGGTCCTTTTGAGTGAATTTTTTGTTGCATAACTCACATTCAAAAGACTTTTCACCAGTATGAATTAACAGATGGCTGCTTAAATTGCTCTTTCGAGAGAATTTCTTGTTGCATACCTCACATACAAAAGATTTCTGACCAGTATGAACTAAAAGGTGCTTGGTTAAATCATTTTTTCGAGCAAATTTCTTGTTACATATCTTACATATAAAAGATTTTTCACCAGTATGAATTAACAGATGCTTCCTTAAATCATTCTTTCGAGCAAACATATTGTTGCATATATCACATGCTAAAGTTTTCTCACCAGTATGAACTAAAAGATGCATGGTTAAATCATTTTTTCGAGAAAATTTCTTGTTACATATCTCACAAACAAAAGGTTTCTCTCCAGTATGAATAAATAAATGTGCTCTTAAAGAACTCTTTTGAGAGAATTTCTTGTTGCATATCTCACACGCAAACGATTTCTTACTAGTATTACTTAGCAGATGTCTGCTTAAATGGCTCTTTAGAGAGAATTTCTTATTGCATACATTACACACAAAGGGTTTCTCACCAGTATGAATTAACAGATGGTTGCTTAAACTGCTTTTTAGAGAGAATTTCTTGTTGCATATTTCACATTCAAAAGGTTTCTCACCAGTATGAGTTAACAGATGCGTCCTTAAATGGCTTTTTAGAGAGAATTTCTTGTTGCACAGATCACACACAAACGGTTTTTCACCAGTATGAGTTAAGAGATGCCTGCTTAAATGGCTCTTTTTAGAGAATTTCCTGTTGCATACTTCACACAAAAAAGACTGTTTTGGGGTAAATTCTTCCATAACTCACAAATAAAAGTTTTTCCTGGCTGCAAGTTGAAACTGTTTTTTTCTGAAAGCTTTGATAAAAAAATTGTTGTATATGTTTCACACATTGAAGATATTTTGTTTGATTTGATGTGTTAGATTATTGTCTTTATGCATCTGTAATGAAATAAAATAAATTAATATCAGTTTTCACGTTTTATTAAATAACAAACAAAAATACATAAAACTTAAAAAATATATTGTAATAAAATTACTACCATAGTATTAAAAACTACAATAAACTGCCAGTTATCTGAAGTTAGCGGAATCCAAGGTGTGTCAGGCGTCTTTCCTAACAGTATAAAGATTAAATTGTAAATAAAAAGAATAAATAACAAAATAGTAAAAATAAATATCTCATTATAAATGAAATATAAAGTAAATTTAAGGAGAAAATTCTGTAACTTTATAACATCTTAAGAAAAGATGATACATTTTACAAAAAATAGAGAGAAAATAAAAAATTTTGTGGCTATGAAATTTTAATATGTAAATGAGTTTAGTAAAGAATTCTTCGGATTTCAGAATTTTTTTAAATCTATGTGTTTGTTTATTGTTGAAACAAGCCGTTTCATTTAATATAACTTACACTGTAATTAAGTAATGTTATCAGTGGCATAGCCAAGTGGATGCCATAGATCCGCCCTCAATTGGTTTCTGAATCGTGCAATCAACAACACTCAAAACTACTAAATCGGAATGACAAAGAACCATAGGTGTAGCGTGACCAAAACTTTTCGGGGGTACCAGCGAAGTAAAAACTACGCGCCTTGTCAAATTTTCATTTTGGCGCCCCCCCCCCCTCTCTTCCCAAAACGTGACAAAATCTTTTTCTTTAAGAAGGCGTCATGAAACTAAGAAACATAAATAAATACAATTAAATAATTATTTCGCGTTTATTTTGGGACTTTAAAAGGTTTAATTTTAATTTAGTAATTCAGAACTAAATAAAATATAGAAATTTGCATTTTTTTTTATGTCAAAGAGTTTACAATGTTTTGAAACATGGGAAAAAATGATCAAAAGAGAAATAGAAATTCCCGCGAAAAGATTTTCAGTCGAAAACTGAATAAAATCGTGGCTCGCAGAATGTTGTGACCGTCTCTTTAGCCTTTCTCTCCTGTAAGACATGCTAGAAGTATACATGGAGAGGATTTACATGCACGGGCTGAGTACGGCCGGATGTGTGTATTGAAAGTTTCAACAGAGCCCGGTCTTATTATATTTTTATTGTTTACGGGCAGGTCCGGCAGGTACAAAAAAATCAGTGAAAAAACTTAAGTATTAATGGCATAATTTTACAGTATAATTTAAATTACTATGTGCTCACAAGCCAGACTCAATAGCAGCATTAATAATAGCTTAGACACTTAGACTTTTCAACATTCAAATAAAGATTCATAAAAATGATGTAGTTAAATTTAAAAAAAAAGTTCGTTAAAAAATCCAACTTTTGAAACCATATAAAAAAGTAGATTTTGAAATACAAAGGTCATCGAAAAAACGAGTTTTCTACGGCATTTGAAAAGAAACAAAACATAATTACCCAGAAAGTTGGATCCAGTTTGCCTGGATCCTGTTGAAATATTCGTTACTTTCGCTCTAAAAAAGCGCGGTATCGCTCTAAAAAAGCGTGAAAAAGATTCTGTATGTACGAAACACCTGTTGATCTGGAAACTGTCCGCCAGGTGGGTGCCTAATCAACTTATACCTGAACACAAAACGAAACGTGGGAAAGCAGCATTGATATTTCTGTAGCGATATCACGATGAAGGCAACAAATACCTCAACAAGATTTTTACGGTTGATGAGACGTGAGTTGTAACAAGTTCCTGGCTCCATTCTCAGGTGGCAGACTTGTATGGCACTGGACTCAAAATCTTATCCCACGTTGTGACAAAATTTTAATTCCATTGGTTCTAATATGGAGAAGCAGTTAACCTCCTGACCGCCGGGCAAAAGGGCGAAATAGTAATTTTTTTTCTCTGCAATTTATTTTAAATTCCAATAAAAGAGGGATTTTCTATCATGGTATATATATTTTTTTTGTTACGTATATGCTTATAAGCCTTGAAAGTATCAATCACAACCTAATTTTTAAAACTGGATTATATTTGTAGAATTATATTAATTTAAAAAAAGCTTCAACTGCAGTGAAACCTGCAGCCTAGTGAACGGATACATCCGGTCGCGGCAGTGGGAAGGTTAAAACATTGTTGTATATTTTGTAATAATTCTTTATAGGCAATTATATTTTGTTTCTTTTTACGAACCACGGAAAACTTATTATATGGATGATCCCAATATTTTTCTGTAAATTATTACTCTGATCCAATTTAGCTAATTTCTGACACATCTCTGAATTAATTTCTTTTCGGAAATAGATAAAATTGGCAGACGCTCTTATTCAGACACTATGAAGTCCAATGGAATTTTCCATTTTTTCTAAAACACAAAAGATCTTTGAGAAGATACTGCCAAAGTTGTCATTTTGAATCGGAATTCTAGATGCAATAGTATTGGAAAGCAGAAAAACTTGCAATCAAATGAATAGAATAGCTTTTAAATCAAAAAGTAATTTATTTATAAAAAATGGAAAACGCTATTCAATTCTAAATTACTTCAATCATCAGGCCTGTTAATTTTATGCGTTTCATAAAGAAAAATGAGTCAGAAAGTGTGTCAAATTTCACGTTGTTGAGCTGGAAATTTGATAATAACCTTAAGTTGTACTTAAAAATATCATGTTAATATACGTTCATTATCGCTATTAATAATTTTACAGAACATATTCCTTTCCCTCCACATCCTGAGAAAAATTAAATCTAGTTTTGTCCCATCTCGACTGTATAGAAAAAATGCAAGCCTGATCTTGGTCCAGTACAAGTCTTCTGAAAAAATTAAGCCCGGACTGAGATGCCATAAAATTGTCCGATGCCGATCTCTACGCAGGACACTTTTAACATTTCTTTTTGATGTTGTCAAACTATCATCGGCTCGTGACTCACATTTATACATATTCATGCGAAAGTCGCATTCTATCGGCCAGACTGAGATTATTATATCAGACCAGTAGGCCCGCTTAATGTTTTTTATCGATCCGGAACGGCAGGCTCGTTCAATTTTTAGGTCCGCCAAATTTGTTTAGTGGCTCAACAAATTCATTAATTAATCTATTAATATTTCTCTGAAACATATTGCTTGCCCCACTGTAAACAACAAGAACCAGTTTCGGTCTGACTCGAATATA
This sequence comes from Maratus speculifer, assembly GCA_964019185.1. NCBI lineage: Eukaryota > Metazoa > Arthropoda > Arachnida > Araneae > Salticidae > Maratus > Maratus speculifer. Next base: position 356,049,815 of record OZ025296.1, read on the forward strand.
CTGAAATAAAGCAACAACAACAATATATATATATATGTGACATTTTAAAGTTAGGAGCCAGAAACATCATCGCCAAGGTCTCCGTTCTTTGCACAGAAGTCATGGCCAGCGAGGGGGAAAAATGTAGAAGATCCAATAAATCACTCATTGGTTGCTGTAAGTTTATTTATTCAACTGTAGTCATTATAGAGGGAAAAGCTCCTTTTTGCAAACGATCTTCCACCGAAACATCCAAAAAAAATATTCCATCATTTACTTCAACCAGCCGTACTCATTGACGAAAGAACTCAAAATCTTCCTTCTCAACTCGAGGCTTCCACCTTTTAAAACTAAAAAGAAAATTCTAGAACCTTCTGTAACCTCAAACCATCATTCTTTTATGTAAACAGAATTCTTGTCCAGCTACGAGACTATTTTCCACAGACGATAAATTTATTTTAAAAAATATTATTTAACCAATTTATGATTGACTCAGATTTTCTTAGGCAGACGATTTTTATAAATGATTAATTTTAAGAGAAAAAGAAAAGGAATGAATTTATTAATATGCACACTATCAAAGGTTGACTGAGGAAAAATAAATAAATAGATAAAATAAAATAATGATATTTTTTGAAAGGTATGGTTTTGAAATAAATTAATAAGACTTTCTTAAAAAGGGTTGATAAAAACATAGAAGAAATTAGTTTTATTTGGAATATTAAGAAATAAAGTTTAATTAAGAATATTTTTAATTTAGAGCGATCTTTTTAAATTTACGCATACTGGAATAATGTTTTTAAAGGCAAATTAAGATTTATATCGTCTGCATAAAGATTAACAGATTAGATCTAGAAACAAGATTTTAATTTAATTATTTGAAGTAAGTACGGGACATTATTATAAGAAAATTAAGATAGTATAAAGGTTAGTTTTGGCGAAAATTTTTTTAAATTGTAATATATATATATGGTTGATTCTCTCCAAATAGACCAAAATAAGAGTTAAGAGGGAGTGATGAATTTTAACAAAATGCCCATTTACTTTTTTGCCATAATCTAAATTGAGATTAGGCTGATGAGGAAAGCTTATCACCTCATCACTCTCTCATCAGTTTCTAATGAATGCAGGTAAATATTAAACAATTTTAATTATTTCTGATTTGTAAGTATTTGGATATAGTTAAGGCTCACTAAGCCTAATCTCAATTCAAATTATGGCAAAAAAGTAAATGGGCAATTAAAAAAGAAGAAAAATGAGCGTGTTTAATTTTTTGTGTGAAGATGCAGACTCAGTTTACCTATAAGTAAAGGTATTTATTATTTTGCAGACTGAGATATGTCCTTCTCAGTGGCTTTAATAAATCCAAGTTACAATTTTATAAACTACATCTACATTTCACTGTTAGCTCATAAAAATTTCCTAAGTAAAAAAAAAAGAAAAAAAATGAAAGAACATTTTTCCTTACAAAGGCAGAACTTTCTTAGTTTTTCTTATAATTTTTTATGCAAATAGTAAAAATCTTTCAAATTTAAAGGGTTTTATTACTGCAAAGGGAAAAAAATTAATGAAATAAAAAATAATTAAGTAAAGCAAACAAACAAAAAATAATAATAAACTCTGATTAAAAACAAATAGGCCAATGATTCAGCATTCAAAGCACGTGGGCAACTTATTGACATTTGTTGTTGTTGTTGTTAATGGATCCTTGTATTTTCATCAAGTGCCCGAGTATCTCTTATCAACAGTTGCCACATTTGCTTAGAGGGTAAGTCATTGAATCCTTTTTGTTTGCAGAGGGTGTATTATGGTTAGATTTAACAAACTTTAAAAAAGAAAAAAAAGACGTGTGGCACCCGGGGACTGCCGCGGTAAAGCTATTGCGTAGCTTTTTTTATCAACTTATGCAATCATAATTATTTATTTACTTTTTATTTATGCAGTTTTCTTGTCTTTGATATTAATTCAAGTTATACTTTTTGAGCGTGATGACCGATAACAAAACATTTTTTTCTTTTATTGAATAAATGAGAAATTAATATCGTTTAAAATATTTTTATTATCTTACAATACATGTAGGTTAATCAGGAATTTTTATCATTGAAACTATACGTCTATGGTAGCTGAAATAAAAAACATAAGTTTGAGACTTTATATTCTCAAAATATCTGAAAAATACCGCTTAAATGTCTGCCGAAGTCTACTGAAGGATACCGTGCCGAAGTCTGCCAAACTGAAGCGATATTAGCCGGAGTGTTAGGTTTTTTTCTCGTTACGGAATTTCTAGATTCTTTTGCCGCGCTCAAAGCCCGCGATAAAAGCTATGCAATACCTTAATAAATTACCAAACAAAATTTGGCCGCGCTACGAAAATTAGATCGCGAGTTATAAGCATTTTAAATTTTTCGACCCTTACCGTGGGGGGGGTCTCCTGTCACCAAAATTAACACCGTCGCATAATAAATTACCAAACAAAATTTGACCGCGAGTTATAAGCATTTTAAATTTTTCGACCCTCACCATGGGGGATCTCCTGTCATTAAAATTAACACTGTCTCATAATAAATTACCAAACAAATTTTGGCCACACTACGAAAATTAGACCGCGAATTATAAGCATTTTAAAATTTTCAACCCTCACCATGGGAGATCTCCTGTCACCAAAAATAACACTGTCTCATAATAAATTACCAAACAAAATTTGGCAGTGCTACCAAAAATTGATCGCGAGTTATAAACATTTTAAATTTTTCGACCCTTACCGTGGGGGGTCTCCTGTCACCAATAATTAACACTCTCTCATAATAAATTACCAAACAAAATTTGGCAGTGCTACGAAAATTGATCGCGAGTTATAAACATTTTAAATTTTTCAACCCTCACTGTGGGGGGTCTCCTGTCACCAAAATTTAACACTGTTTCATAATAAATCATTAAACAAAATTTGGCGGCGCTGCGAAAATTGATCGCGAGTTATAAGCATTTTAAATTTTTCGACCCTCACCGTGGGGGGCTCTCCTGTCACCAAAAATTAACACTCTCTCATAATAAATTACCAAACAAAATTTGGCCGCGATACGAAAATTAGATCTCGAGTTATATGCATTTTAAATTTTTTGACCCTCACTGTGGGGGGTCTCCTGTCACCAAAAATTAACACTCTCTCATAATAAATTACCAAACAAAATTTGGCCGCACTACGAAAATAAGATCGCGAGTTATAAACATTTTAAATTTTTCGACCCTCACCGTGGGTTGTCTCCTGTCACCAAAAATTAACATTCTCTCATAATAAATTACCGAGCAAAATATGGCCGCGCTACGAAAGTTAGATCACGAGTTATATGCATTTCAACTTTTTCGACCCTCACCGTGGGGGGGGGGAGGTCTCCTGTCACCAAAATTTAACACTGTTTCATAATAAATCATTAAACAAAATTTGGCCGCGCTACGAAAATTGATCGCGAGTTATAAGCATTTTAAATTTTTCGACCCTCACTGTGGGGGGTCTCCTGTCACCAAAAATTAACACTCTCTCATAATAAATTACCAAACAAAATTTGGCCGCGATACGAAAATTAGATCGCGAGTTATAAGCATTTTAAGTTTTTCGACCCTCACCGTGAGGGATCTCCTGTCACCAAAAGTAACACTGCCTCATAATAAATTACCAAACAAAATTTGGCCGCGCTACGGAAATTAGATCACGAGTTATAAGCATTTTAACTTTTTTGACCCTCACCGTGGGGGTCTCCTGTCACCAAAATTTAACACTGTTTCATAATAAATCATTAAACAAAATTTGGCCGCGCTATGAAAATTGATCGCGAGTTATAAGCATTTTAAATTTTTCGATTCTCACCGTGGGGGGTCTCCTGTCACCAAAAATTAACACTCTCTCATAATAAATTATCAAACAAAATTGGGCCGCGATACGAAAATTAGATCGCGAGTTATAAGCATTTTAAATTTTTCGACCCTCACCGTGGGGGGGGGGGGTCTCCTGTCACCAAAAATTAACAATCTCTCATAATAAATTAACGAACAAAATTTGGCCGCGATACGAAAATTAAATTGCGAGTTATAAGCATTTTAAATTTTTCGACCCTCACCGTGGGGAGGGGGGGGGTTTCCTGTCACCAAAAATTAACACTGTCTCATAATAAATTACCAAACAAAATTTGGCCGCGATACGAAAATTAGATCGCGAGTTATATGCATTTTAAATTTTTCGACCCTCACTGTGGGGGGTCTCCTGTCACCAAAAATTAACACTCTCTCATAATAAATTACCAAACAAAATTTGGCCGCACTACGAAAATTAGATCGCGAGTTATAAGCATTTTAAATTTTTCGACCCTCACCGTGGGGGGGGGGGTCTCCTGTCACCAAAAATTAACAATCTCTCATAATAAATTAACGAACAAAATTTGGCCGCGATACGAAAATTAGATCGCGAGTTATAAGCATTTTAAATTTTTCGACCCTCAAGGTGGGGGGTCACCTGTCACCAAAAGTAACAGTGTCTCTTAATAAATTACCAAACAAATTTTGGCCGCGATACGAAAATTAGATTACGAGTTATAAGCATTTTAAATTTTTCCACCCTCACCGGGGGGGGGGGGGTCTCCTGTCACGAAAAATTAAAACTGTCTCATAATAAATTACCAAACAAAATTTGGCCGCGCTATGAAAATTAGATCGCGAGTTATAAGCTTTTTGAATTTTTCGACCCTCACCGTATGGGCGGGTCTCCAATCACCAAAAGCTACATTATCCTACCTTATTTTATCTTAAGACGATTTTTTTCTATACACATTCTATCAGGAATTTTTATCATTGAAACTATAGATTTATGGTAACTGAAATAAGATACATAAGTCTGACATTTGATATCCTCTAAAGATCTGAAAAATATCGCGTCAATGTTTGCCGAAGTCTGCCGAGCTGAAACGGAGTTAGCCGAGTGTTAGGTTTTTTTCGTTACGGATGTGTTAGGATTTTTCGCGTTACGGAATTTTTGGATTCGGTCGCCGCGCTCAAAGCCCGCGATAAAAGCTATGCAATAGCTTAAAAATGTTTTAAAGATTTAATGGGCTGGAACCATGCTCATCTTTAAAAGAAGGTGTTGGACATTAGTGGGCTTACCACGGTTAAAGTGGGGTTACCACAGTCATGTCTAAACAAATAGCTGAATTGTTGGAAAATATTTTTAATATGGTTTTTAAAAATTGACAGGGATGAAATAACTGTTCTTTTTTCCATGAAATGGGACTTTTTAAAAATGGGATAGTTAAAAATGGTTGGGATGGCTAACTCACTAGGTAATGTATTAGGGAAAAAACATAATATAATTTTTTAATCAATACTAGGTAAAAATATCAAATTAAAAACTCCAATATTAAAATATAACGTATTGTAAAATATAATAATTGGGTATACAAAAATCTAAAATGAGTAATAAATTGTATAAAATTCTATATATGAAAAGAAATACTTGAAAAAAATTAATTGAGCATGTCTTTTATGCAAAAATAAAAATACTGGTATGCACAAAAAGGCTTGAAATATGGAATAAAATAACACATAAACTGACACAAATATCTATTCACAAATATGTGAAAATCTGAATGTGCTCATCTGAATTTATAAAAAAGAAATTAATAAAATAGGACACTAAATATTTGCAAGAATAAAATTGCACATGTATTATTGATAATATTTAATATAAATACTGTAACCTATTTAAACAGTTCATTTAGAGTACGTCAAAAGCATTAAAATCAAATAAACTTACTTTTTGGTATCTCACATATGCTTCACCGGATGAATAAGAAAACAAAACTACTGTTACTTTAATTTATCACATTTTTAACACGTGTCAAAATATCAATCACAGAATTTTCTAAAATGTTAATAATAAACCTTAAATCCCTCAGAAAAAAATAGCTAATAAAAATCTTAAAATAATAAATTTGAATTTTACCAAAAATCTTTAAAATCCCATTAATACAGTAACATAATTTCAAATAAACTACTTTAAAACTCCATGAAAGCTGTCAAATTTTTAAAATTTTCACTCTGATAACAGTTTTTTTTGCTTTCTTTTTCATTCTTAAATACTTTTCATTCACACAAACACTTACATTCCTTGGTACTTTCAACAATAACATATTCATAGTCAACATAAAATAAGAACATTATTTAATGTAAAATAAAACATTTTTCTTTTTTTTTTCAAAGAGAATATTTTATAAAATAAATGATGGAACTGGGGAATCTGCATTTTTATCAATGTTAATAAAAAAGGTAAAAAAGTTAAAGGAAACATAAACACATATTCTGCACAATAAAACTTTTTTTTTTCAAAATCATCTGTACTTTTAAGCTGAAAAAACATCAATCTGAACTAAAAAAAAAAATAAAAAGAAACATACCTGTAAATCAAATTATCCAAATACTTACTTTTTTTTTTTTTTTTTTTTTTTTTTTAAAGAAAGAATAAAATAATTATAAAAGAGTCATTAAGCATTACTTTTCTTTTCAAATAAATTCTGAATCATAAAAAAAACTACAACAACACTTCTGGTCCTCGCTTATCAAATATTCGCCCGCTGAAAAATATAAACAAATGAGTTTTCTACAGAGATTGAATAATGAGTCAATCTATGGCAGGGAACGAAACGGAGACTCGGAACTGTTTGTCCCGAGACCTTTGACCTTGAAACGTCTCTGTTCAGTTCTACATTCAGCTGATAGAGAAAAAGATCGCAAGTGAAGAATTTTGAGTTAAAGTCCGAACGTAACTTCACAAACGTAAACTGTTCTACAATCTTTTTGAAGAGTAAAATAAACTAAAAGTTTAAAGTCAAATTTTTTTCTTCCACCGGGGATTGTCGTAAGAAAAATAAATATGTAAATGAATGTCTTTTTTTTTTTCGTTTTCTTTTCTTTTCACAATTGTCCAAAAAATTTCCGGAACATGGATAATTTATATCTCTTTCAGTAGAATAGTTCATCTGATCTCCCACAATTATTGAGAGGAAGGGAAAAAATTTTGTTATGTTTTTATATGAAAGGATAAAAATTAATTCCTTTTTAAAACTAAAATTTAAAATTGAATTCAAAAGTTTAAAGTTCCAATTAATATTTTTTAGCTTTAATTCTGAAGCTTAAAACTATATTGCCCCTGATAACTTTCTTTCCCAGCCTAACATTTATTACTTTCAGAGATCAATTTTGGACGCTCCTTAAGATTAAAATTGATGATCTAAGAGCTTTTTGCATCCATTTGTGGTTAGAGTCACGTCAGTGACTTAAGAATTGTGCGGGCTTTGGCCATATATCAATCAAAACCTAAAGAACCAATTAAATTAAATGTTCCTCCCAAATTCACAACTGTGCCCTCTGCTGGAAAATATTACAATCCTCAGCATATTACCCAGAACGCCTACAAAAATCGAGAGATTTAGCAGATTTGAGATGCCTGCCTAACATACGGCCATGTAAACTTTCCGTAATCAACGTAAACAGCTCGGGCGACCTCTGAGCGAATTCGCGAATCCCTCTGTACGAAGAGCGGCCTAATAAAAAGAGTTCGAACTAACATGAGGCTCCTGAGTCAACTTCTTATGCCACGACTATGACACCCCTGAAGACGTTACACATATATATATATATATTGCTATATATAAATTGTCCCCTATTCTCAAAATAGGGGACAATTTATGTCTTTTGGCATACAAAAAAAATTGAGAAGTTTTCTGTCATGTTTTTATATTTAGATATGTTTGTCTTAATATTATTCATTATTTGCACTCAAGAATTACTCACTTTTTAGTTAAAAACACCTTAAAATAACAGAATAAAGGTTCAAAATGTCATTAGCATGGATGTCCACAGCAGCTGTGCTTTGTGTATACTAGCATTTTTCAAGAGTTAATATCATGTTTATAAAATAAAACAAATGTTATCCTTTCTTTAAATTAATCAAGGAGAGGATTTATCCAATAAATTTCTTTTTAAAAATAAAATTATAGTATATAAAAAAAGAATTAAAGTTTGTCCTCCATATTCTATTTTCAAAACAAGGTCATACTATAACAGCTGGTTATTAATCAAAATTTCATTTTCACATATGACAATAGTTTGAAAATATAAAGTTTCTCCATGGCAACAGTTAGCCATTTTATCCCAGCCTGAAAATAGAAACATGTATTGTATTTTAAGAATAGAATTTGAATATTAGGGGCGTACATCAATTGTATGTCATTAGAATGGATTATAATTTTCATGTTTATTTTATAGTTAAAATTTGTACTTTACTTATTTGCATAGAACTTTTGTATTTTCAAAAGCCCAGAAAGGACTATTGCATTGTGATTATATTATGGCTCATAATCTTATTTAAATTAAAATTTGTCATTAGCATGGACAAATATCAGTGTCATTAGCATGGTTTTTCTGTCCATGCTAAAGACTCCTATGTGCATAAATGTAACCAGTGCTTATATTGTATCCTTTATAAAGTTTAATTTTACATATAAATTTAGGTATTGCATTTATTATCCCTAAAATATGCATTAAATCTGTAGGAAAATCACAAAGACAGCTTCTTACATTATTAGTGTCAGAATGTTGCTCATGTAAACAAAGTTTGCTCTTTAATAATGTTTTTATTCTCCTTACCGTAATTTCTGGAAGAAACGCCGCGGCGTTTACGTGTTTAAAACTTAAATTTCAAGCGATGCGGCGTTTCTACCGATGCGCCGTTTACGAGCATTTTTTTTTTCAAACAAGCGTGTTATTTTTCTGAATTTTTCCGAAAATTAAAAAAAAAATCGATCATAATTCCAAAATTTCGGACATAAAATGTATCGCGAATTCCGACAAATGGTTGCAAAAACAAATTAATTTCGATTTCATCAAAATATCGCAAAAAATTGGCAATTTTCATTAAAAGACCGCAAAAAGTTACGCAAATTTCGAATTAGATTACGAATAAATGAAAATTGCATTTTCGAATGAATTTCCTGAATTTTCTCCTCCCCTTCTTTTATAGCTTTCAGAAAATTTGTTTTGAATCCGATTTTTTCCCCCGTTCCAAAGATTCAGTGATGAATCATGATGAAATGAATGAATCATGAATCTTTGATGAAATGTGCTTTTTTTTTAAGATTTTTTTATTTGATTTCATGTTTTTTTTTTTACAAATTTCTCCTTTTTTCTGCATTTTTCGACAGAATTTACGTTTTTTTTTTAAACCATTTTTTTTTCAAGTATTGCTTCATTTATCAAAATCCATGATTCATTCAAAGATTCACGATTCATTCCTGCAAATTTTGTGAAACGATCGTGGAAAAATCCCGTGTAAGCGCCCCCCTCTAATTATTTTACGATTTTTCGTCACGTTTGGGGGGGGCGGATTAACAGTATTTTACGGTACTGTTAGGGAAAAAAAATCACCGTATCCGCTGCGCCGCACTAAGCATATTTTTACTTTTAAACTCGTATGCGTCGCGGCGCTTATTCCCGAAAATACGGTATTTAAATAATATTATTAATTTTGTATTTATTTATTAATTTCTGGTTAATAATTTCATTTTTATGATTTCTTAATACAGCTTATTAATGTGTTTCTGTTTAACATGTTAACCGCGATTACCGCGGAAATTTCACCTGCGGCGTTTACGATCATTTTCTAAATTTTTTTGAGTGATTTTTCGCGATGCGGCGTTTACGCCGCTGTGGCGTTTCTTTCAGAAATTACGGTATATGTATATATGTAAAAATCTAAATCATTTGCTGAAAAGGAAGGCTAATAAATATAGAAAAAATATTTAAACAGGAAGAAAATAAAAATTTCTTAATATATTTATTCCATGCAATTTGTTTTGTCATTAGCATGGCTCAAAAAATACTACATTTTTTTAAAAATAATTTTTAAATATTTAGCTCTGCTGACTACATGTAAAGTATACCTAATACTATATTAACAACATCTATTTTTTTTTTTCAGAAACTTTGCTAACAGTAATTTTTTTAAGATTTCACTTTTGAAAAAGTCTCCTATTTCGAGAATCACCCATATACATATATAAGCCTGATCTCGGTCCAGCACGAGTCTGCTTATGAAATTGAGTTTGTGCTTAAATACAATGTGATTGTCCGATTATCTTATCCCTAATCTGGGCATGTTATCATTTTTTTTTAATTTTGTCAAACCAATATCGGTTTGTAAATTACATTTATAGTTATTCTCACGAAAGTCATAACCTATGAAAATGGTCCATATTTTATCGGCTTCCCTTAAATTTTTATGTAGAGCCGTTAATGAATGAATAAATATGAAATAAATGAATAAATAAAATAAAAAACTATTCGTAATACTTACCCATCATGGATATGCATAATATGAGAAGAAAACATGTATGATATATTTATAAAATCCTTTGCAATTCTAAAACAAAATTTAAACATATATTTAAATATTTTTATACATAAAGTAATGCTGTATTAACCCTTTTTGAGCTCCCGTCGCGAAGGGGTTAATGAATTGCTGATGAACCAATTTCGACAAATTATCTAAAACGCCAAACTACTCAAGTAGTATGGAATAGTGTAAAAGACACATCCTTGTAACTCAAAAAATAATAATCATATTAACTAACAGTTTACTGCATTGGATTAAGCATCTCATTTCCAATTAAAATATATCTTTGAATTGAAATTTGAATGAAATACAGGGTAATGAAAAATCGAAGAATGTGGAAAACAGGATTACAAATATCTCCGCAACTAATAATCTGATCAACTTCGTTCTTTATTCAAAATTTGTGTTATTTTATTGCCTTTTACATCCACTCATTAAAATAAAATATTTCAAAAAACTTTATATAGTTTTCATCAGAACGAATTTTCCGAGAGTCTGAAAAAAATAGTTCTGAATAATCGAGGTTACTGATATTAAACAGGCTTCGTTCTATTCTTACATAATAAGTGCATACAAAATTTCAAGTCTCTATCTCAATTTGTTCGGGAGATACAGTATTTACAGTCACACAGACAGACAGACAGATGAATGGTAATTTTTTTTCTGAAAATATGTTTTTCGGAATCTGCAGTACCTGAAACGTGTAAATCCGTCAAAAAAAATTTCCGATTTACAAAATGATTGGAAGACGTACCCTGTGCTACACGTATGATGGGTAAATAATACAAAAATAAATGAATAAAATAAAATATTTTTTTAAAGTCAATTTTGATTTTAAAATATAAATTTTAATTTAAAAATTTTACATATTACTCATGAGTAAAGATCGATATAAGTTATAAAAGATATAATTTCTTTAAAAAGTTTTACAGAAAAAAAGAACATCTTTTCATCTGCAATTTTGTTGAACGATAGTGAAAAAATCCCGTGTAAGCGCCCCCCTCTAACTATTATACGATTTTTTGTCACGTTTGGGGGGGCAGATTAACGGTATTTTATGGTAAGTACAGTTAATGTGCGATTACATTCTCAACAATTTTAACTTGTAGATTTATCTTCTGTACTAATGATAGCTTAGCATTTTGGTGAACTTTAGTACTTTTCTATACTTTAATATTTTTATGATAAGTAAAAAATTGTACCAATATGACAGTAAAATTTCTTTTCCAAAAAATCCTTTGATTTTAAAATATATTTTCTAGAATATAAGGAAATTACATTCACAGCCATGAAATTTAAAATTTTATAAATTAAATATGTTTTGTTAAAAAATAATTTTAATAATGTAAAATTTACTTAAAAAAAAAAAAAATAAATAAATCATGCTTATTAAAAGTAAAGCATCTGTTTCAAATATTATGCAAAATTGTTTAAAAATTTAACACCTTAAAGTACTGGGCTTGATAGATACTATTCGGTTTGTCAAATATTCAGGTTATCTGTGTGCCGAATATTTTAAATGATTGTAAATGTAAGCAAAAATTAATGTCTGGACACTTAAAATTTTGTGCCATTAGATCTTCAACTCACAAGTTGTAGAATTTTTCAAAAGGAAAAGTAGCGACAAAATAAAAATTAAAATAAGCTTACCATTAATTCATTTTAATAAAGAGCAGGGGTTAGAAAATTGGTTTAAAAAATTAGCTAATGTTAATATCCAGAACAAACTTATTTCATAGATGTCATCACAAGAGTAAAGAGACGCTATCACAATGAATGAATCGCAGAAAATGAATGACTCGAAAGAATTCTTTCAAGTATAGTGAGCCATTGAATAAATATCTGCAACAGAAATGTTCAAAAACATTTATTTATAAAACAGGAATAGATAACGTTAATCAAAATCCGCAAATATGGCACTTAAACATGGTATTGGGTTTAATTTTTAACACAATTTGAATTTGAAAAACAGGAATATTTATTTGTAGAGCTTGTTTCTGATAATGTCTGGTCTCATAACATTATAAACAAGGATAAAAAAAGTAATATTTTTACTGTCATTGCAACATTTTTTTTTAAATAAATAGCAGCTTAATCATTATTAATTATTTAAATGGGAGTTTCTCCATTTAAGGAATGAATCCTTTTTAATAAATCATGATGTAAAAATCCGTGATTCATTTCTGCATTTGACGTCTTGTGCTTTACCTTTTTTGTTTTATCAGGTAACATTTAAAGAATCAGTTTACTTATCCCACCCTCTTTACTAAAATAATATTATGCTAAAATAATTTCTTTGATTACGCTTTTGCTAAAATTTCTTGAAACCGCGATTTGATCATCTTTTTGTCGATAATTAGTAATTTTAAGCATTATCAAAATGCTTTATTTATGGTTGGTTATTTTATTTATTTATTTGTAATTAGTTCAGCAAAAATTATTACAAGTTAAATTTGAAAACAACAAATTGTTTTTTCTTTAAATTTGAAACAATATATTTTTTTTAGACTCTGATTATATTCTGACCATTTGAAAGTAATTTTTTTTTTTAAATATAATTCATGGCATATTGATATCCTATGTACATTTCATCAGAATTCACCCAAAATATCAAAAGAATTTAACAAGCCAAGAATCTGGCATTCCAATATCTTCATGATATGAGATTGGTTGCCAATAGATGCTGTAATTGAGCTGAATTTTTAAACTTTTTTTTTTTTTTTTTTTTTTTTTTTTTTTTTTTTTTTGTACATTTAGGAAAATGATACCTGCTTGTGTATTCTCATGCTAGAAGTTATGCAGTCTACCTATTATGACATACTTACAACATTTTATTTTATTTGTAATATCATATTCCATCTTATAGAGTTGCCACATTTAAGCAGTTGAAGTAGTATTTATCATGTACCAACAATCATTTAATAACTTATAGCTCTCTCTCTATCTCTTTTTTTTTTTCTTCATTTGGAACAAACATGTAAAATTAATACATATTAAAATGTGTCTTGTTTCTATGTTATACTTCTTTCATTGCATTCATTAAGTCAGGGGTGCCCAGAGTGAGGTTTGGTGACGCAAGATGCATCATACAATTTAGTTTTTTTTTTTTGAGGGGGGGGGGGATTTGAGAAAAAGTAAATTTTTTGGAAAGGGGGGGAGATTTTTAATTTTTTAATATTTCAAAATTTAATTCCAGAAATGTTCCTATGTTTTCTTTCTTTAAATTCTAGATAAGGGCAATAATATCTCATTCTGCTATTCTCATTTCGCTATCTCTTGAAGGTGCAGTAGATTATAAGTAGAATATAATTTACAATTTGTATTATGTTTGGGTATGGGGAATGTTAAAGTATGAAGGGTTTTTTTTGGCGGGGGGAGGGGGGATTTGCGTCATTAGGTTTAGGGGGGGGATGGTCACCACTGCATTAAGTCACATTTTTGTTCAAAAAATATATAAGCCACTTGAATAAATTTGGAAAACTGTCACTTATGTGCATACTCATACTCTTTTGTCAACTGCGGCAAATGAAATATCTGCTACAGACGGATCATTTCGACTGTATTTTGCCAAAATGGCCATTTTGTTTCTGCCTTCTGAAGCCAAATTGGATTTATTTGTGCCATTTTCTTTCTTGTCCAAAGAATTTTCTTTTTTCAATCTTCAACTTGTAAGAGTATCTGTCTCATCCCATCCTGTGACTTAATTTTTATGGATAAACACATTTTAAACATAATAACTAATTTATTTGAAAGTTTTTTTTCTTTTTTCAATGTTTACAACACAATATATTTCAGTTAAAATGCAGTATTTGGAAACAAAATAAGAAAATTCTCTTAAATATGAAAATGTAGTCAAGGATCGATAATCCACAATTTTGAATAATTTGCATTACTTTACAAATGTAAGCAGTTAAGAAAGTTATAAATTTGTGATCCAAAATTTTTTTTAAAACAAATACAAAAAAAATCACAATAAATTATCTATTTTTTATTAACATAACTCTTTTATTTTATTAACTGTGCAAAACAAACTGAATTACAGAACTTATGTAATTATTTTCATTTACTAATTAAAATGCACATATAAATTTTTTAATAAAATAACTTTAAAATGTCATTTTTTGAGATACCATATTAAGTTAATTATTATCGTTCCATTTTAAACTGATTATAGACTTAAAATGCTGTTTTAGGAATTATCAAATGACGCATAATCCATAATATTCTATAATCCACAATATTCCATAATTTTCACAACCTTTGGCCCGAACTTGTGTGGATTATAGAACTTTGACTGTACAGTCAAGGATGCTTCACATTCTGCACGCCCCTTAGCAGAAAGTAAATATTGGGAATTTTGCCAATTTATCGATAAAAATTGCTGCAATATTCGAGGAATGGTCAGGATGTTCATCAGTCGATTGCAGAAAAAAAAAACTTAATTTTCATTATACAGTAGTCTTCCTCAGGTACACAACCCTAAAATCAACAACTCTCTAAAACCTGCACATTGGAGCCAAAGGTTGTGTGGATTATGGAATATTGTGGATTATAAACTATTATGTAATATAGTTGTTTTATTATTCCTAGCTATCATTTTAATTCTACAATCAGTATAATATAAAAATGTAACTGTGAAATCTAATATGAATTAATTTAAAAGACTATCTCAAAAAATGCCTTTTTTAAAGTTATTTTATTAGAAAAATTGATATGTGTGCATTTAAGAATAACATATATTCCTTAATACAGTTTTTTTTATTGTTAATAAAATAAAAGAGTTATATTAGAAAAAATAGATGTTTTATTTTTTTTTTTTTCAATTTTTTCACTATTTATTTTTTAAAATCATTTTTGGATCACAAATTTGTCCATTTTCTTAACTGTTTACATTCATAAAGTAACGCAAATTATAGAAGATTAAATTATAGAATATACAGATCTTCTATAATTATTTTAATATTTTACTACATTATAATAATTCATTATAATTTTGATGCCTTATTAAATTCAAATTTCTGAGTAAAAAATGTAAACTAAGCAAAGACCAGAAATCTGCAAAATTCTAAGATCTGCACAAACGCTGATCTCAAGCTGTGCAGCTTTGAGGGAGTCGACTGTATTAAAATAATTAAATAAAGTAGTAATGAACTAAAATGAAAAAAAAAAAGAAATTTTTTAAAATGATTAAATTGTTGAAAAAGCATGAGTTCAATAGTATTATTGAGAATTATGTATTAAAATGTATACAGAATGTTTTAAATTAAAAAAGTTCTGTAATTTTGTCCTTGTATCTAAACTCAAAGTTTCATTCTTTATATTTGTGATGATGTGTGGATTTTAGGGTGATGTATTTGAGCTACTGTATTAAATTTGACAACAATAAGTAAAAAAAATGCATTTTTTCGAAATGTGAAATAATCTCTAATGAAATGATATGAAGAAACTCTCAAGAAAGTGTCATATTTAAATGGTTATGCATAGTTTTTTGTTTTATAAAATTCTTTAAAAAACACTATTTTATGCCTTCAACATAAATAGTGCTTAAAATAATTCCTCTAAACACTTTCTGTTTCAGTTTAACAATCAAGGATTTCTCTATAAAACTACAAATATTCATATCTTTATACGCAATAATTTCCTTAACATAAGTTATGAAATGTCTCCATCCACAATAAGTTCATTTATTATAGTGACAGCAGTAGGTAATCTCTCTCTCATTTTAAAAGAAAAAACTGTTTAGTTATCGAAATTCAAATATAATTATATGCATTTATAGACATGCATGTTTAATTTAATCATTTACAAATACTCTAGTTATATTGCACTCTATTTAGAGTATTTAGTTGTTTGATATTCAGAGAATTGGTGCCAGATACAGCATTATTTACATTGTAATAATAATTAAAAAAAAGTTGGTTACACAAAGAATGAGCATATTTTTCCATCAATATTCTGAAGCTTTTTTAATATTATTTTTATGAAATAAGAAAATAATTTACAAGGAATTGTTCTTATAATGAAAATTAAAAAAAAAAAAAAAAACTAAAAGGATTCATAAAATTTATTTTTAATAAAATTATACCTGGCCATTCTTGTAAAATGCAAATGTTTCAGTGAATTTATGAAAGTCATGACATAATAATAATATCAAAAATTTGTGCTACTAAAGGAAAAAATGAGCCAAATCCAGTAAGTCAGAAGCTATCAAAGTATTGAAAACAACATTTTCCAACATATTCTAACAAATATATTTGATATGAAATAATTTATTTTTATTTGCAATGAAAGAAGAATTAAAATTCAATGGATATAAGCTGAGTTCTAAAAAAACTGATAAAAATAATCTCAAATTAAATCAAAACATCCTGCATTGTCTTATTTGAAAAATATATCTAAAATTCTATACTTTCAACAGAAAATTTGTTCATTTATGTTATTTACCGAAAGATGACGTCAAAACAATACATAAAATCTTAAGTACTCGATTCAAGGAAATTACTCAATAATCGAGTTAATTTCAGATAATGAATGATCGATAACTCAGTTAATCAATCTTTAAAATTGTTCATCAGGAAATTTTCATCTCTCTTCAAAATTATTTTCTTCTAGATTGTAATGTAGATGCTGCAGTAATGTAGGGTGTTAAGTGTCAAATTTTTCTTTGGATTCACTAGAGGGTGAATTCAAATAAAGGATTCTAGAATTTTGAGTAACGAATCAGTCATTTTTCATAAATAACCGTTTTGTTTTGTTTTTTAATTGAAGAGGATATTTTTCTTAATTCTTGAAACAAATGTTAATATTGGTAAATGTGAGAAAGTAAAAAGTCAGAAGTTGAACTTTCTGTTGTGACTGATTTATTGATATGATTCCTTCAAATTCCGTCACTGTGATTCATTCATGGCATTGGCGTCTGTTTGCTTCTATGTGAATTTGGACGATATGAAAGTTCTCTGCAAGTAGACGGTAAATTTTTTAAATATAATGACCTACAGAGATATAATTGAAAAACGTTTTTAGAATTTAATGAACTCTTTACTAAAATACGTTAATGGTAAGATATATTTCTTTTGGTTACTCTTCTACTAAAGTTTTTGTATTTGTGATAAAAGTATTCTAAACTGTTAATTATTATTAACTGGTGAAAACTGTTAATTTTAGTTCTGACTTGATCTGGATCATCTAAAAAGCTGATCTATATAAAAAGGAAAGAATAAATTTTAGAATTATATTTATTATGATTTGTTTTCTGGGGTATGGCTGGGCTTAACCTTAAATATTGCATGATAGGCAAATTTTCTATTTCTGTATTAATTTTCATGTATATATAATGCTTTATATGTTATAATTAAATGATAAATATATATATATCTAGTATTTATAACACTAGGAAGTGTAATTTTAACTCTGAAAAACAATTTATCTTACTGTATTAATTTTCATGTATATATAATGCTTTATATGTTATAATTAAATGATAAATATATATATATCTAGTATTTATAACACTAGGAAGTGTAATTTTCACTCTGAAAAACAATTTATCTTATGTTTTATTTTCTAAATTTAGTTTAGAAAGACAAGAGTGATTTTTTTTTTTTTAATTTTATTAAGTGCTATAAGGGATAGTAATAAATATAAAAAACACGAGAAATTGAACAATAAAAAGAAAGGCAGAACATCCAAATGCAAAGTGATTATGCAAACAGACAATATAAAGATTTCAATTTTAAAGAAATAAAGCAAGGTTCATGAATGGAAGTTAAATACTATTCAAAAAGTTGAGCATTATTTCTTTAATTTTATTAATATGTTAAAAATATTTTTCATGGATTTGTACAATCTTGGTAATAAGTAAACAGCCTTTAACTTCTCAACAAATTATCGTAGAGGAAAGTTATTGATACTGAACCATTTGAAATAAAGTCTACTTTTAAATGGTGTATATAAAATTTGCTTATGGAGGACTCTATGTGTTAAAACAAACTCTAATTTATTTTTCTACAGAAGCACCAAATTCTGAAAGCATAAAGGAACTCAACACCTTTCAGTTACCCTAAAAACAAATTTTCATATAATAGGTTTCTGAGAAATTAATTATTTTATAACAAGTGTATTTTAGAGGCTGTATCCAAATTGAAGCTTAGTGCTTGATTGTGGACTGATAAAGCCTCCTTTCTTAATCAAGGCATCTTAGGCACCTCTCAAGCAGTCACTGAAGATTGCCAGATTATAGGATAGCATAAGAAGTTTCGATACTACTTGGTTATCCCATCGACCAAAAAACTATCACCAAACTATAAGATAAATACCAATAATGGATGATCATGAAGTCTCATTTAATGACATTAAATGTGATACACACGTTTAAAACTTCTTTAAGTAATTTTATTTGTATTTTTATTAATATTTTCTACTAATTACACTGGTCAACAGCTGTTTTGGTGCTGGGATATTTTTAACTGATTTTATATGAATTTATTGTCCTGATTTCGAATATAGCATTAGTTTTTCCCTAGCAGCTCAAATTTTTAAGATAAAGAACTTTTTGTGAAATATATGTTGCGTTATTTAAAGGCAAATCCATGCATTAAAAAATATGTATATAAATAAAATAAACACAGAATTTTTATTTTTATAATATACAAATCTTAATATTTATTATTGTGATATACAAATATTCAAATAATAATTTTTAAATTTTTATTATACAAATATTTTTACTCAGAAAGATAGAGGAAAATATCACATATGAAACCGGTTCTCACTGAATGCTTTTGAAGCTTCTTTTCCTTGACATTCTGGAATATATTTTAGAACAGTGCCTTTTTAAACTCAAACAGTAATCTGCCATCATATGCATATCTCATCTTTTTTGATAGCGGTTCTCCATAGTCTTAATATTGTGGTGAAATCTTTCGCTCTGTTTATCACTTGTGTCTTCTAAATTTATAAGAAAATGCTCTAAGTGGCAATGTAAATAGTGCACTTTAATGCTCGTAGTACACCCAAGAGATTTAAAACTATTATACTTTTCCTTTACCAGTTTTACATAATTTTTTGCTTTGCGTTTGCCCGGAATGTTTTTGCAAACTGCCACAAAAGAAGTCAAGGCTTTTTATTCAGCCTCATTCGTTGAATTTATGAAAGCAGGATCTTTACTCAGTTGTCTTATTTGTTGTCCATTAAATATTCCTCCTTTAATATCTTCATAACTCAATTGGGTTTTTATTTACCTTATATATATAAATCATGGCTCGTTCTTATGAAGAACCTTTACAAACTGTTTCATAGGACAGAGCTTTATATGCAGTGGAGGAAGTATGATTTTCTATCGCCCAACTAAAGTGTTATTAATGACATTCCTTTCTCCAACTCCCATGTTTTCTTTCTTAGGCCTCTCTTTTCTAATCCACTGGTGTGTTTTAACCCTGCTATCCCAAAAATATAAAAACAATAGTATTTTGTGTAACTTCTTTTCTGTTCAAGAAAAATCATCTGGAAAATATTCAGGGAGACCCAATTTTTCTAACAGTCCTCTAAATTCATGATAAAATACAAGATTGTTTTTTTTAAAGAAGAAGGGTAGTAGCCTCTTTTGTCTTGTGCGATAAAAGGTAACTTTGGCTCTTTCTTCTAATAAATTTTTGTCTTTTAATATTGAAACCAGTAATTCAGAAGTCTCTTTTAAAACATTGAGATCTCTTTTGAAATCATTTAAATCAACCTGGTTGAAAAATTTAGGCATTGGTGACGTCCCCTCATAATCACTGCCACCTTCATAGCTATCTAAAAGATGATCAGAAGGACAATATTCATCCTCACTAAGCTCTGGTAGCTGATAAAACGTTGGGATCGGTAGTTCCTCTGAGTGAGGAATTGGGAAGTCTTGAAAAGACTAAATCAGGATAAGTTTACTTATTACAATTGTTTCGATTAATTCAAATAGTACTCCAGTGCTAGGTAGAAATAAAAGTCATAGAAATGGTTTTGGAGTTCTCTCCAAACCATTGGTAAGCCGAATTTCAGACTTATTCTTTCTCGTCAGCCTTTTGTCATAAATGTTCTGCACAAGTTTTACAGACCTGTTGCAGTGTCCAGATTTTATCCGGATCACCAAGTCCAACCCCAAAGTATCCAAGATAAGCTCTCTTTACAAAGTCAGTAATATTTTTTTCTTTACTTTCTAACGTGTATTCTCTGCATATGTAGCAAAACTCATCTGGATGATTTATAAAAAATTTTCTACCTGAACTCATTTAAATTCCATTCTACAACACAAACACAACAATCTACAACACCACGAATTTTACGTTAAATTTATATGAATTCTACCTTAAACACAAATATCATGGAAGTTCAACAACTTTAAAAAGTGAAAGAAAGCCAGTTTTGTTTCCATGGAGCAAACTCTGAAACTAACCTTATCTGTTGGAGGCTTTTACATTTGGCTTTATGGATGAGCCACAATACATGCACAGATCTTGAGTTTTGCTTGCACATTTGTTTTCTTTTTCAAGATCTTATGGTATTTCAACATCTTTCAAATCGCCTTGAGTATCGTTACAGGACTAGGATCAGAAGGTCAGTTTAAGTGTTCAAGGTCACTTTGGTTCTAAAAAATCTTTAGTTCGCTTTGCATATCTAAAAAAGTAGAGCTAATAGACAAAAAGTGATTTCATATTTGGATTCAGCGTCCCAAAAATATCCAAAATCAGTTGTAAAATCTCAGACACCAAAAAAAAAAAAAAAATTTTAATTTTTTTTGTAGGCCTGTATTATTATTATAATTTTTGTTATTTAAAATAAAATTTATGTCAATAAATATAATTTGGCTATTAGTTTGGCGATTTGTATAATTTGAAGAAATTGATCAATGGGATAGCTAAATAGTACCGAAATTTCAACATATCCAGTCATTTCTATCATGGATGACATCTTAAAGCATCTTTTTTCATTTTTTAAGCATAATTTGAAAATTATTTGGAAGAAAATCTTTTTATTATATATTTCCCTAAAGCAGGTCTTAATAAATCAAAATCCATTTAAAAAAAGTAAGTTGCAATTTGTAATTTTTTTCAAATAATAGTTTCATAATTCATATCATAAAATTGTAAAAAAAAGGGAAATTCCACATATTTATGTTTTGGTATTTTAGTATTAGTGCTATATAAAAAAATTAGCACATTAGGGAGAATAATTACAGAAGATATTAATTAAAATATGAAAATGTACTTTAACATGAGAAGCACTAAATTTTGAATGTATATAAATCAAAAGCTTATCATTCATTCTTGACCTATAGGAATCCAGTGTATGTGAAATGCATCAAATGCTTCATTAAAATAAATGTAGTAGTCTGTTTTTTAAACCTTCTCAAATGTATATATATATATATATATATATATATATATATATATATATATATATATATATATATATATATATATATATGAGGGCTGTAAATTAAGTAATGGCAACATAGTTAAAAATCAATTTTTAATGAACTTACAAGTACAATTGCATTACATTCATTCTATGTAATCACAAGGAAAGCTTATAACCTTTTGCCGAAATGCAGGGAAACCGTTGTAGACCAGTTGCAAGGTGTTGATTGTTGATGTGAGTAACTGAGAGCCCTACTTCTTAGAGTACAGATGAAATATCATGAAATCAGTGACCTCGAGGGGTCATAATTCTCAGACAGTCCATCAGCTGTCTATGGTAAGGAGACTGCTCAGGATGTTAATCTGGTCTTTCAGAATGGAGGGCAAACTTATGTGTTGCAAATTCGCAGTCTCATTACGACCTGAACAAAATGCATGAACCCATCGTGCTACTGTCCTATGAGGTAAAACATTTGTGCCACAGGCTTCCACTAATCCTCGATAGCATTCTGTTGCATTTTTACTATGGGCAACCTCGATTTTAAGCCACGACCACTAATCACCTTTTGAAAACATGCTTTAGAGCGATGGAAATGAAACTCCTCACTTTAACACCACACAACAACTATTCTTCTAATCAGATCAGCTGTTTTTTGCATTCTACACATCAACAATAGCGCCACCACACTGCTTCCATATCATATTTGTGCATACCCCCCGCCCTTCTGCGAGTTTCAAGGTTAAATTGCCACTATTTAATTTACAACCCTCGTATATATATATATATATATATATATATATATATATATATATATATATTGTTTGTTTTATGGCCCACCTGATCTTGTTGTATAAATAGAAGGGTCAATAGCCTTTATTACTTCAGCCTTATTTGAACATTCCGTAGTTTATGAGTAAAATGTCTGTGACAAACATACACTGGAATGATCTTTTAAATGTTCCATTTTTATTTTTTTAAGTACAGTACAAAAGACTTCTGACTGGTTTTCTATTTATATCTCTTATTATATGCTTATTCCACATTTATTAGTATAACTTGGTATATAAATGCATACTACATATACACACATAAAAATATACTGTGTCTAAAATATTTTTATTATTTTATATATTTAATATATTTAATATTTTATGTGTTTATTATACATGTGAAATTAAAAGATATTATATTACAAATGTTTAGATATGTTCTACCTCTGACTATAAAGTTCGGTGAATGAATTCAGAACGGCCGATCTAGCAACACTGGGAAAACAAAACGTTGCACCTGCATAGAGTCAAGTGTTGATCATATTCCCCTACCGTTGTTCGTTTGAGCGTCGTTTATGTTCTTCGTAAGACATGTTTTACAAAGTGCTTGTTCAACGAGTTAGTTCTTAACTGAGAACAGGAAAATAAAAGAACAAAAGAGCGGTTTAAAGTTTGGTTTTAGGATTTTCAAGATACTGAAAAACAATTCCAGAGGGATGGTGCAAATTGAACATCCACCATACTCGCCATATCTAAATCCTCCAGATATCTTCCTATTTTCACATTTCAAACTCTCTTTCAAAGAGATTTGACCTTATTGCTGACATCCAACGAAACATGGCGAAGCTTTTGACCTCCATCCCAAAAGAAGACTTCTTTTGAATTTTCCAGGACATGTATAGCAGATCTCAGCGGTGCATAGTTATGGGAGGTGACTATTTCGAAGGATGGTATGGTAACTTTCGTTAATATTTTATCTACATTCACTTTACAAGACTATTCAGCGAAATGTATTGTCAGAGGTAGTATATAACATGACAACACAGTAAAACTTGTTAAAGAGGAGTTTTTCTACAATGTAATCCTGTCTCAAATAGAAGAATTTCAAAGCACCGACGAAATAAACAAAAGATCATATTTAGATAGAGTATCTTAAAAATATAATTGATTGCACTTCTTTTAACGGAAGTCTAAAATGGTATTTTTTCCCCCATCTCCTTGCAATCACATGACAGGATTGACTGTGTGTGTGTATTTGTAATACAAGTATTTTCAATAACTTGAAGTATTTGTGTATACATTCATTTAATTTCTTAATTTAAAAAAAGTAGCATGCCTAAAATAACATTAGATTTATCTCCATAATTGTAGCTAGTAATACAATGAATGTTAAATTAAGAGGGTGGTCCAGTGGGGGAACATACCACCCTCCCGGAGCTATCAAATGCCCCCCCCCATCCTGGAAAATTTGCATTTTTGTGTTTTCAATGGGAAAAAGTGTAATCCCCCACTTGAATTATTGTGTCCCTCCCAGAGAAAAATGTTTGAATTCAACACAGAATACAATGAAATGACACTATCATGTACTAAATATTTTACAAACACTATTATCTAAAAAATTGAGCCCATACTAAAAAGAAATATATATTAGTCAAGTTTCGTGCAATATATACATTTGCTTACATTAAAATTAGGATTAAATAGTTAAGTTTGACTCCAGAATTACTAAAAATGTTACTAAGGGCTATTAAAATATTCTACATCAGCAATTTATTTAAAACAATTTAAACTCATTTTTGGCTGATTTATAAATTTAGTTTAATTTAAAAACATTTCTGATCTTTTCAATTTGTCTTCAAATTTTTAAGCGCCAGTTTCTTATTTCTTGCTCAATAATTGACGAAAACTATTTTAAAGCTGAAAAGACATCATCAGCATGTTTTAGAACTGAAGATACTAAATCATATTCAGATTTCTTAAGGTACAAATGGCAAAAAAAAGGACAATAAGAGTTCACAAATAATCAGTTCAAGATTACCATTACGAAAATGGCTTTTAGAGTTCTATAGAATAATTTTTATAGAATTATGGTCCCTTTTTTATATGCTAGATTAAAAGCTATAGAAGTGTCTGTAGAGCAGAAATTTCTATTAAACACTTTTTCTCTACTGGTATTTCGGTTAAACTTCTACAGCTTTTTAACTAGCTTATAGAAAAATCGGCCTATTCTATAGGATTCTATAATACTTTTTCTATAGAATTCTAAAAGACATTTTTGCATGGATAAAGTTACTTTTAATAATTCTAGGCAGCACATTACGTTAGAATGTTGTTTGACATAACATTATAAAATGAACAAAGATAAAGTCTGAAAACTCAATCAGTGTGCCGTTATTGCATTTGCATAAACTGGTCTTTTCCCTTAACTGTCAGAGCCAGTTGGACCCATCAAGGCCCATTCTTATTTCAGCAGATATACTTGTACACTTATTCTTCAGTTTCCATTTGCGGGGTGATTCCGTTTTCACCAAAAACCAGCCAAGAAGTAAACACAATTGCAAAATGTTCTATTTTAGATGTTCCAAATTTTAGGAACTATTTATATATATATATATGTAGTAGTAGTAGTTTTTTCCTGCTACGCTGGTTGGTTTCTCTAAAGAAATCTTGAATCAGACAAAGTACATCTTGCAAAAATTAGAAAAAATAAACTTAATATCTAATTAAATATCTATAATTATTGTCTTATTAATATAATATCACATTATCTTGTTCAAAGGCAATATTGACGACAAAATAGGCAAAAGAGATGTAAAATGATTGTATCTATTTTTAAATATTTTTTTAGTAGTTTTACTATCTTGAATTTCTCGCTTCTACCTAAACTTGCTGCTGAGAAATGGCGAAATATTTCAGAAACGCTGGAGGAATATAATTTGAAATAATGGTCTAAGAACTTTCCAATAAAATATCACATGAGTGATGAAGCCCAAATTTAGAAAATTGCCCCCCCCCCCCCCCGAATTCCAACTATCACGTCTCCCCGGTGTAAAACATTCCCCTTTCTTTAAACTTTTCAAATATTGTAACTAATATTCGTCAGAAGGCGCCATTAAAAAAATCTGATCTGTAATCATAAAACGATTCAATTGCAAAGAAATTTCGAAAGCTTCGCTTTGGGGGGAGGGGAACCGAGGTGATGGAAGAAAAGTTCATAATATGAAAGAGCGGACCGAGGGCTTTCCGAATGTTTTCGAGTAATACTGATTTTCTTTACCTCAAGATAGATCACTTTTACAGATTCTATTGTTATAAATTTAAATTTTTTCACAGGTACAACACAGAGTGAAAATATTTTAATAGTTTTAGGTGATATAGTTAAAACGGGATATGTTTATGATGGAAATTTGCTTTTAACAGAAAAATTCATAGCCTTGGCAAAAGATGTAACTTTGAACTATGCCGTTTAAAATTATACCATTCAACACCTGACCAAAATGGAATTTTCATGGATTCTTTGTGATTCCATTAGTTATTAATTATTAGTTTTTAGTGTTGTTGAATGCATGATTCAGAAACCCAGATATTCGTTTCTGATGGAGGAGTCCAATTGGCTACGCCACTGGTTACAATATTTACAATTATAGTGTAAATTACATTAAATGATGTAGAATGATTTGGCAGTAAATATTAACATTTAGATTAAAAAAATCTTATAGCTGGAGAATTTCTTACTAAACACATTTTCATATTAAAATTCCATAGCCACAAAAAAGGATTATTTTCTCACTATACTTTGTAAAGTGTATTATCGTTGCTTTAGATGATATTAAGTTGTAGAATTTTCTCCTGAAATTTACTTTATATTATGTTTATAATAAGTTATTTATTTTTAATTGCTGCTAATTTTTTTATAATTAAATCTTTATATTCTTAAGAAAAGCATCTGACAAAAAATTGATTCCGCGAACTTCAGATAATTGGCAATCTTGTAATTTTTAATATAAAGGTAGAAATTTTATTGCATTTTGTTTTCTACATTGATTTTAAATTTTCGTGATAAGTTTATGTATTTTTGTTTGTTTTGTAATGAAACGTGAAAACTGATATTATTTTATTTTATTTTATTGCAGATGCATAAAACCATTAATTTAACACTTCACATCAAACAAAGTAGCTTCAATTTGTGAAACATATGCAACAATTTTTTTATCAGAGCTTTTTGTAAAAAGCAGCTTCTAACTTATAGCCAGAAAAATCTCTTTTTTTGGTGAGTTATGCAAGAATTTATTCCAAAGAAGTATTTTTTGTGTGAGGTATGCAACAAAGAATTCTCTCACAAGGGACATTTAAGCAGACATCTGTTAACTCATACTGGTGAGAAACCTTTTGTATGTGGGATATGCAACAAGAAATTCTCTCAAAAGAGCAATTTATGCAGCCATCTGTTAATTCATACTGGTGAGAAACCTTTTGAATGTGAGATATGTAACAAAAAATTCTCTCAAAAGGGCCATTTAAGCAGCCACCTGTTAAGTCATACTGGTAAGAAATCTTTTGTATGTGATATATGCAACAAGAAATTCTCTCGAAAAGGAGATTTAAGCAGCCATCTGTTAACTCATACGGGTGAAAAACCTTTTGAATGTGAGGTATGCAACAAGAAATACTCTCAAAGGAGACATTTAAGCAGCCATCTGTTAATTCATAGTGATAAGAAACCGTTTGTGTGTGAAATATGCAACAAAAAATTCTCTCACAAGGGCCATTTAAGCACACATTTGTTAACTTATACTTGTGATACTGGTGAGAAACCTTTTGTATGTGGGATATGCAACAAGAAATTCTCTCAAAAGAGCAATTTAAGCAGCCATCTGTTAATTCATACTGGTGAGAAAACTTTTGAATGTGAGATATGTAACAAAAAATTCTCTCAAAAGGGCCATTTAAGCAGCCACCTGTTAAGTCATACTGGTAAGAAATCTTTTGTATGTGATATATGCAACAAGAAATTCTCTCGAAAAGGAGCTTTAAGCAGCCATCTGTTAACTCATACGGGTGAAAAACCTTTTGAATGTGAGGTATGCAACAAGAAATACTCTCAAAGGAGATATTTAAGCAGCCATCTGTTAATTCATAGTGATGAGAAACCGTTTGTGTGTCAAATATGCAACAAGAAATTCCTTCATAAGTGCCATTTAAGCAGCCATCTATTAATTCATACTGGTGAGAAACCGTTTGTGTGTTATATATGCAACAAGAAATTCTCTCGAAAGAGAGATTTGAGCAGGCATCTGTTTATTCATACTGGTGAGAAACCATTTGTGTGTGAGATATGCAGCAAGAAATTTTCTAAAAACAGTGATTTAAACAAGCATATCTTAAAACACACTGGTGAAAAACCTTGTATGCAAGACATGAAACTATAAATTTTCAAGCAAAAATTCAAGCAAGCATCTGTCAATTCATAATGTTGAGAAATATTTTGTGTGTGTGATATGCAACTAGAAATTTTCTCAGGAGTATAATTTATTTCATATTGAAGAGAAGCATTTTGTGCGAGAGATATGTGTTAAAAGATTACTTCAAAAGATTTATTTAATGAAGCTACTGTCAATGTCTTACTAACGAGAAAGATTTTATGAAAGATAAAGAACATGTTATTGTGTTTTTGTGTTTTATTGTGTTTTTGATCATGTTTTGCAAATTTATTTGTTCTTCCGTTTTCTAACTTAAAAGTTACCTCAATTTATATAATTTGGCGATTTCTATAATTTGGCGATTTCTATAATTTGGCGAAATGGGTCGACGGGATAACCAAGAAGTGCCAATGCTTAAAATAATTCCATGTTATAATATGGTGTATGTGAAGTATCATTTGTGGTTTTACTTTGCATTATTTGAAAAAATATTGTTAAAGGGATCGAGTACGAATTTCTGAGGTCTCCTGAAACATGCCATCTCTTGATTGGGAAGGGCCAAATATTTATTATGTGTTTACATTTCGTATAGTTTCGATGGTAAGTCTTCTTTTTTTAAAAATCAAAAAAAGTTTTATTTAGGAGAGGAGCATTTAATAGAGGTTTAGAAAAAATATTAAAAAACCCATTTTTATCTTTAATGTGATAGTGAAGAAGTTTAATACAAGGATGAGATTCTTCGGCTTTTCACCCGATCCCTGCATAAATCAAGTTGGAAATTGCACATCAAACGTAGAAAATGAGGCGCGTTCGTACTATAACAATGCTTTTTAAAATATTCGGATTCTGTTGTAATAGTATATAGTACGTCGAATGTGGTACAGGGGCCAAAATCTTTTGTGTGTCCTTGTAAATAGTATCTGCTTTCTATTATACAGGAAGTAAATAGTAATAAACGTCAGTACTGTATATGAATTTCATAGAATGTGAAATAGTTAACAGTACGCGCTCCAAACAGCGTCCCCCCTATACCATTGTGTAACAGAATACTTTTGTGTTGCCATGTAAATTAATAACAAACTGTCTTAGCACAACAGATTGTGCAGAATGTATTTTTAGCATATACTTCTTAGATACATATCAATTCTATTATGTTCGAAAGAGTTTAAGATCATTGAAATTCCCTTGAAGCTAATTTTTCCCCATTGACTGAAATGTAACGGAATGCTTTTGATTGTCCCTGTGATTAAACTGTGCATCCGATTTTCATGAAATTTAAAATGACTCAAGAAAATTATACAACAGTTATGTATCTTAAATTTCAGGCGATTCGAAGGATTAGTTTTTGCTCTGTTATAGGCGGACAGATGGACATGAACGACGACTATAGGTGCTACTTGTTTATATAGTTACGAACGTACCTTAAAAGGAATCATTTGAATTATCCCTTTAAAATTACCCCATTATTTAGCAAACAAAATTTAAAACCGTTCTTTTTAATTAGTTAAAAAATATTTTATCAATAAAAAATCTATCACCTAAATACTTGCACTTGAAATTGCTTCGAACTTGTTTGTCCCGTCTGATAACAAACACGCATTGTTTAATTTTTATATCTTTTTATTTTAAATTCATTTATTTTCTGACTTAATAAATAAATAAATAATATTATTAAATAAATAATCATACGTTTGAACAGCGTATATGTCTATATATATTTAAAAATAAGTAACTATCTTCACCAAAATTATCTCCTATCACCAAAATCTCTGTCTGTTGTCTCCCCTTTCACTTCACTTATATCATCTTCTACTGTCAAATTTCATAAAACTTTAAATTAAATTTTTTTCTGCTTTATTTGTGAATTTATAGTAACGATATTTAATTAATAATCTATATATTCCTTCCTCCAACCTCCTCCCAAAAATCCCTTTTTTAGGTGCGTTCGTAATTATGTAAAAACGTAGCACCTAAACGTAGCAAAATTATTTTTTATAGTTGTCGTTCAATTAGTTCGTTCGCATATAACAACTCAAAATCTCAACTCGAATCACTTGAAATTTAAAATGCATAGTTATAAGATAATTTTGTCGAGTCATTTCAAATTCTATGAAAATCGAATGCGTACTTTAATTATAGGGACAATCAAAAGGATTCCGATACATAACGGTCAATGGGAGAAAAAATTTCAAGAGCATTTTAATGGTCTTACACTCTTTCCAACATAATAAAATTGATATGAATCTATGAAGTATGCACTCTAAAGTACATTCTGTACAATCTGTGGTGGAAAGAATATTTTTAATGATTTACAGGGCCACACAAAAGTATCCCACTGCATAATTGTATATCGAGACATTGTTTGGTGCGCGTTTTAATCGTTTTAAACTATTTAACGTTGAAAGAAATTGATGTACGTTGCTGAGGATTACTACAAGCTATTTCCTGTATAAAAGTAAGCAGATAGTATTTACAGGGACAAACAAGAGATTTCGGCTACTATACTGTATCTGAAACGCTGTATACTATTGTGCATCAATTAATTCATATGTTGATTGCGGTTAGCTAATCGTAGCATATTCCAGGAGTAAAGAGATATTTCTTTCCATTTATTACATTGCACAAAAAAAACCCAGTGAACAACAAAAACTTGACTATTTAAACCATTTAATTAGCTGATCAGGAGCTATAATCATGAGCCTTGGCAAACACCATTTTATTTTTATTATCTGAAAATATAACAAAATCTCTATTTTTTACATTTATAAGCCTGTAAAATTTCATAAAGATTGATAGTATTTTTATTTTTAAAAAAGACTTTTGTTAAACCTGATTTCTTACAATAAAGTTCTTTGATTGCAAAATTGATTTTCTTATCAATATTTAAGCTGGAAATGTTTGTTTCGAAAAGATTATGTTCCCCTCACTTACCCGTAATATTGAAAAATATAACAGCGTGTTAAAATTTTCAAAGATAACAGCAGTCTGATGATATTTGAAATATAAGTAAAGGATGGTAAAATTGTTATAAAATTATGTTTTTCTCATCAGGATTGTATTAAATTAAAGTATTCTAATTTAATTGTCATGTCATTACACATACATGTTGTAGTCTTTTAACTTCCTTAATTTCAAGATAGCTTAATCTGATTGTTTATTTGTGGAATAACAGTTTCGTGTAAGTTTTAAATGTCAATAACTATTGGTAAAAAATCCCTTGAAACATTTGCTTACCTTACTCAATTCAATCGCCTACACCTTTTATG
Source organism: Maratus speculifer (assembly GCA_964019185.1). Lineage (NCBI taxonomy): Eukaryota > Metazoa > Arthropoda > Arachnida > Araneae > Salticidae > Maratus > Maratus speculifer. The sequence goes on from OZ025296.1 coordinate 356,081,073, forward strand.
TTAAAAAAAAATGTTTATGATTTTGATATATCCCATGCCCATCTGACTATAACTTAACTATTTGGAATTACACAGATTTCCATGCAATTGATGTAAGGTACTGATGTTTACTATGCCACAATCGTTATTGAAAAGAATTATGTACACTGAAACAGGGTAACTTTGATCCACATTTACGAAACTGATCCATTATGTCATGATGGAACCTTCACGATTTATTTACAATGAGCTGCCAAGCACACACTAGTGCATCTATCTACACTGCTCAAAACAATTAAAGAATATTGCAGTTTTAGGTGGATTTTGTATCTGGGAAACTTTTTAGCTGATTGATACATGGTCGACAGACATAGTAGGTTATATGAGATTAAATTACACATGTTTGGCAGAAAAAAAATGCATTTTATTGCGCATTTGTGTACAAAAGAAAAAAAAACACAATTTGTGCATATGAGAAAAAAGAATAAGAAAAGGTGTTTTCTTCAAAGAAAATCATTTTCAGTAGGGGGTATGGTTTCCACGGGCGGCCAGCAACGTTGAACACCTTTGAGGCATGGACTCAATGAGGCTATTAATGACGAGTTTGGGTATTCTGCCCCACTCTTCCAGAAGAGCTCTTTCCAGTTCTTGGAGAGTTTGTGGGGGTTGTTGGCGGCCAGAAACTCGTCTTCCTAGAGCGTCCCAAACGTGCTCGATTGGATTCATGTCTGGAGAAACGCTGGCCATTCCATTCGAACGATTCCTTCCTCGAAAAGGAAATCCTCCACCAGGTTTGCACGATGTGGCCTGCAGTTATCGTCCATTAAAATGAAGTTATCTCCGATTGCTGCAGCGTAAGGGGCTACAATAGGTCTGAGGATCTCATCCCTATATCGGCGACCAGTCAGAGCTCCATCTCGAATGATGTAGAGGTCAGTGCGCCCGTCAATGGAGATGCCACCATACACCATAACTCCTCCACCGCCAAATCTGACACTTTCGTGCACGAACGCAGGATTATTCCTACTGCCACGGTCCCTCCAGATAAAAATACGCCTATTATCCGGATGCACAGAAAAACGGGACTCGTCAGAAAACAGAATATTGCTCCATTCATTTCTCCTCCAGTTGACATGTTCGGTTGCCCACTCCCTGTGGTCGCGACGATGCCTTGATGTTAATCTAACACATACCATCGGTTGGCGAGCATACAGACCTACAGCATGGAGCCGGTTTCGGACAGTCTGAGTTGAAATCGTGGTGCCTGTAGCGGAGCGAAGGTGTTGTTGGAGAAGAGTAGCGTTCATGTTTCGGTGTCTCCGAGCTGTTAATGCTGAATGCCGCTCTTCATTGGGCGTTGTTGCCCGTCTACGACCTTGCCCTGGTCTTCGGCCTGCACATCCACTCTCCAAAAAACGGTTCCAGATCCTGGAAATGACACTTTGTGACACTCCAATGGCTTGCGCTACTTTGGCTTTAGTTTGGCCCCCTTCTAACCTACCAACAATTCTCCAAGCTTCTGAATCTGTCAAATGACTTCGCTGAGACATCGTACTCATCGAAACAAAGCAATCACTGAATGCGATCATCCTTGTCTTCATTCTCTTTTATCCAGTTGAAAGTCAAATTTCATTCGCTGCCGCTGAAGCGACGTTTTTGACGTCGAACTCAAAATTTGCATACTCCACAGTTTGAAAACCAGAAAAATTTGCATTTGTGATTCTCTTCTTCTATTTTCGGCAAAAGAAAATTTCGTTTATATCTTTATTTTATATAGAACTTCAAATATCCTTTAATTGTTTTGAGCAGTGTATATTTTGAGACCAAAACTTTGCCGTCAACTCAAGTGATGGAGCAGATTTCAACCTTCTTTTTCTCTTGGTCTAAGTTACCCTGATTGACTGTAGCATTTGTTGTTTGTTCAGAAAGACGCTCAGATACTAATTGTTTATTCCGTCGACCAAAAAACTATAGCCAAATTATAAGATTACATGCCAATAATCGATGATTGTAAACGTCACATTCACTTGACATTAACTACGATACACGTGTTTGTTGTGTCATCAAGGGATTTTTAATTCAATTTTTTATTTGTGTTTTTGGTTATTTTTTACTAATGTACTTCTTCCTTTTTTTAACATAAAAATTACATCAATTTATGTAATTTGGGGAATAGTTTGGCGATTTCTATAATTTGGCGAAATGGGTCGACGGGATAACCAAGAAGTACCGATGCTCAATTTAATTTCATGTTACAATATGGTCTATGTGGATAATCATTTGTATTTTTACTTTACATTACTTGAAGAAATATTATCAAATGAAACGAGTACGAATTTCTGAAGATTCCTGAAACATGTTTTTTTGTAGAACAGGGAGTGCAAAGTTTTTATTATAGGTTTCCATTTCGTATTGTGTCGATGGTCAGAATTCTCTTTTACAAAAGTAAAAAAAAATTAATTTTTAAGGGGAATTTATTGTTTTAGCTAGGTGGAGAGGCCCACCGAATGGCTTAAGCTCGACAAGTCCAACCTAAGAAGGAGCTTACAATCGAGATTAAGAAAAAATATTGAAAAACACATTTTTAACACTTTCCAACAAAGTTGAAAAGTGTTTATGATTTCTGTTTGTCTGGCCGTCTGTCCACGCTCTAACTCTCATAATAATACTCGGATTGATATGAAATTTTTAGATGTTATTACCGTTTACCTTAGCACAAAACCTATTGAAAAGGAAGCTTTTATCGTGATTACTTTATTTACGGGCACAGTCAAAAGTTTTCCAGTACATTACGGCCTATGGGGAAAAATTGTTTCAAATGAATTTTAAAGTTGTTACATCTGGTCAAATATATTCAAATTTACATGCAACTGCATAGTTCACTAAAATATGTATTCTGTGAAATATTGAGTGAAAAGAATAGTTATTCATTTACAGGGACAGACAAAAGAATTCCATTGCAGGAGGAGGAAATTGTTTGCGACATATTTGAATTATGGTAAACAATTTCATGTACAAGAAAATTGATATACGTCACTGAGGCTTAATATGAGTTATTTCAAGAATAATACGAAGTACATAGCTTTTACAGGGACAAACAAAATATTTGAAATAGTATATTCTATTCGAATTACTGTGTATTATGGATGATGGCAGTTGGATGGACTAAATGCATCTTTAATTATATTATGCGCTTTTTGATTTCACTAAATGTATGCGCATTATACGGTGTGTATAAATGCTAATAGATATACAAGGTTTTACAAAGAGCTCGTAAATATTACTGTATATGAGTGTAATTTCCTTAAAAGTGGTTTTAAGTAGACTATGCAAAGCACGTTGGACTACATTCAGTTTCCTAAGAAATATTTGTGGAATATAGATAAAATGATATACAGGGTCGCCTATGGATGATAATTTCTGGAAATGTGAATTAAGTAGTTTAAAAAGTTTTTTTTAAACTAAATTTTAGTAAAGTATTCTCGAATAATAAAGGTATTATGTAAACGACAGGGCTGAAAAAAATATTTAAGTATATTTCCATCAGTTAGTATAAATTGCAGAAAGAAACATTTCAACGATCTATGCATTTTATTGCTAAGCTAAATTTTCTCATTACATAATTTATGTATCAACCGACAGATCAAATACAGGGCTGTTAAAAAGTATTGGATTACATATTCGGCTATAGACAGTAACACCATATTTCCCTAGGTAACGAAGTGATGTTAAAGATTATAAGAAGGGTTGGAAAGTGTTTCATAATCTACCCTTAACGCAGAATTTTTCTTACTTGTTGTCTTTAATGTAGAAATAAAGACGTTAAATACATTGCACGTCAAACGTTACAATAGAGGCGCGTTCATACTAGAACATTGTTTTGAAAATATTCAGTTATAAAATAAGTATCCCTATTTTGAGCTGTCTGCAGCTTGAAGGAATAACCCGAATGAAACCAAAATCGGTACACATACTATTCAAGAAAGGGGAAGAAGGATGGAACAATAAAAAAGATGGTTACAATAACCGGCAACAGATGGCTCCACGGGTCCTGTCGGTGCAAACGCCGTTGTAATCATTAGTAAAATCAAAACATGGTCATTTCTGCCATTAATGTTGCACGACATGGCTCTCAGTTTACCAGATCGCGCTTTAATTTTAAAACTATTCTACGTTGACAGTTCAAATAGTGCAGCTGCTTAACGTGAATTTAGGCGTGTGAAAGCAATGCGTAAAGGAAAAGGTCCTTTGACATCGTGTGCATGGTAAAAAAATTCGAGGAGACTGGATCGTTTACTGTAAAACGTGGAAAAGTGAGGAAACCATTACCTCTCCGCACTCAAGAAGAAATTACTACTGCGATTATGGAGTTATCAGGGACTTCGGAAGACGGTCCTAATGCACTTAGAGTTGCCCGAAATTTGGATATTTCATATGCAACTGTTCGAAAAGTCCTATGAAAGGTCCAATGAAAGTCCAATTTTATCCGTATAAAATTAGTTGTCATCAACAACTGTTACCAGGTGACACAAAAAGCGCCATCTGTCGGCAATTTTTGCAATTATTTTTTTATCGTTCCAGTCTTCTTCCCTTTCTCAAATAGTATGTGTACAAATTTTGGCTTCATTCGAATTATTCCTTCAAGCTACAGACGGCTCCAAATAGGGATATTTATTTTATAACCACCCGGTACATCGGATATTGTACAGTGGCCGAAATATTTTGTATGTCCTTGTAAATACTATCTGCTTTCTATTATTCAGGAAGTAACTAGTAGTAAACCTCAGCCCAGTATATGAATTTTATAAAATGTTAAGTAGTTTAATAGTATTAAGACGCGCTCCATACAGTGTCCCCATTCACTATACCATTGTGTAATAGAATAATTTTGTGTGGCCGTGTAAATTAATAACAATTATTCTTAGCACAACAGATCATGCAGAATGTATTTTTAATATATACTTCTTAGATACATATCAGTTCTATTATGTTCGAAAGAGTACAAAATCATAAAAATTAATTTGAAACTGTTTTTCCCATTGACTATAATGTAACGGAATGCTTTTGATTGTCCCTGTGATTAAACTATGCGTCCGATTTTCATGAAATTTAAAATTTCTCTATAAAATTATTAAACAGTTATATATTTTAAATTTTAGGCGATTCGGTTGGCTAGTTTTTGCTCTCTTATATGCTGACAGATGGAACGCCAACAAACTGTAGGTGCTACTTGTTTATATAGTTACAAACACACCTAAAAAGGAATCATCTGAATTCTCTCCCTAAAATCCTGCATTGTTTAGCACGCAAAATTTAAAATCTTTTTTTTAATTTGTTAAAAGTATATTTCAACAATAAATAATCTACCATCTAAATCTCTCCCCTTGAAATTGTTTCCAGCTTATTTGTCCCATCTGATAACAAACACGCATTGTTTAATCTTTATATTTTTTTATTTTTGAATGATTTACTTTCTAGCTTAATAAATAAATAAATAATAATATGAAATAAATAATCAAATGTTTGCAACAGTGTATATGTCTATGTATACTTAAGAATAAGTAAATATCTTCACCAAAATTACCTCCTATCATTAAAATCTATGTCTGTTGTCTCCCCTTGCACTTCCCTTATATCATTTACTATCAAATTGCATAAAATTTCAAGTTAATTTTTTCTGCTCCATTTGTGAATTTATTGTAACGATATTTATTTAATAATCTATATTACCTCCCCCAATCTCCTCCCCAAAACCCCTTTTTACGTGCGTTCGTAATGATGTAAATACGTCGCACCTAAAATTATCGTTCAATCCGCCCGTTTGTCTGTCTTTATCGTAACGATATTTAATTAATATTCTATTTTACCTACCCCAATCTGCTCTCAAAAGTTCCTTTTTCACGTGCATTCGTAATTATGTAAATACGTAGTGCCTGTAATTGTCATTCAATCCGCCCGTCTGTCTGCCTGTCCATCCGCATATAACAAATTAAAAAATTACCCAAAAATCGCGTGAAATTAAAAATCTATAATTATTGGATAATTTTGTCGAGTCATTTCAAATTTTATGAAAATCGGATGAATAATTCAATTACAGGGACAACCAAAAGGATTCCGATATATTACAGTCAATGGAGTAAAAGAGTCTCAAGTGCATTTTAATGTTTTTACACTCTTTCAGACATAATAAAATTGATATGCATGTATGAAATATATACTGTAATATACATTCTGTACAACCTGTGTTGCAAAGAATGTTTGTTATTGATTTACAGGACCACACAAAAGTATTCCATTACATAATTATATATTGAGACATTGTTTCGTGCGCGTTTTAATCGTATTAAACTATTTAACGTTGTAAGAAATTGATATACGTTGCTGATGATTACTAAAAGTTATTTCCTGTATAATAGAAAGCAGATAGTATTTACAGGGACAGACAAGAGATTTCGGCTACTATACTGTATCTGAAATACTGTATACTATTGTGCAAACATCTAAATGTTTTTAGGTGCATTCGTAATTATGTAAAAACGTAGCACCTATAAATGTCATTCAATCCCTACGTCTGTTCGTCCGTCTGTCTGTCCGCATGTAACAGAGCAAAAACTATCCAACCAAATCGTTCGAGATTTAAAATATATAATTTTTGCATAATTTTATAGAGTCAATTCAAATTTTATGAAAATCGGATGTATAGTTTAATTACAGGACAATCAAAAGTATTTCATTGCATTGCGGTCAACTGAAAAAAATAATTTAAAGTACATTTTAATGAAGTTACACACTTTCGAATATAATAGAATTGTCATAAATCTATGAAATAGATACTGAAATATACATTCTGTACAATGTATGATACAAATATTATTTATTATTAATTGGTAAATGATAGTGATACTAAAACAAAAATGATACTAAGTGATATTGGATGACATTGAGAATGTTCAAGGTCGTTTAATATGTTAAAAAAATTAAAAAATTAAATTATTTTTTCAGAAGAAAACACGCACAATTTTTTATCTATTATTCACACGAAATCGCGTATAACAGACAGCTTTTATAAACAAATTTCTTACCTTCTTTTTTCCTGCCGGATTTGAACCCGAGTACTTTGGTATACTAGATGCGCGCTCTATTCATTACGCTGTTGGGCCGATGTACGAATAAATATTTCTAATGTATTGTTCCAGCGTATATAAGGTTCTTTCGATCTTATGGTTAGACAACTTCAAACTCTTTTCTCTTAGAAAAGTAGAAAATAATTTATTTACAGATCTTCAGAACAACAGAGTCTTCGAAACTCACAAATATTACTAGGTATTCAAAAATAACTGTTCAAATCTATCGAACAAGTACAAATATAGGTCGCAGAGACTCTTTATACAATGTCTCAACACTATATCACATTCAAAACAACGTAGATAAAACTCAATACATCAAGCAAACTTGCTTGGACAATCTCTAGTAGCTCACTCAATGGTTGACTGGTAAATAATAACAACAGCTCGCATCGGCTCTCCTATATATAGTCTCGCCGCATGCGGTGGAAATTTCTACAACCTTCTAGAAAAATCCGGAAAACCACGGAACAACATTCAATGTATCAGTAGACCTAGGGGGGGTTACCATAGAGAGGGGCGGGTTACCATCGCCAACAATCGCCAAATATGGCGACCAAAATTAGTTGTCAAAAGTGACGCCAACTTGGCGATATCTTTATTATTTCGCCAAGCTGCCATAGACATACACTGAAAAATAATAGACAAGTTTGCTTGATAACAGAGACAATGTAACAAAAACTAATATTAGTAAAGGAATGGAGCGTAATAAGATTATTTACATTATTTTACAGTACAAACACTAACTATTTACAAAATTCGTAACAGTATTGATGCATTTTGCTCTCCTTTTTAGACTGAAAACCAGAAAATATCCACATTTTTTGTGCCTTTAATTGTCCAACTTTTATTGCAGATCAAAATGCGTATTTTTTGTATATATTCGATATAAATTTAAGTTAAAATTTATAATTCCACATAAATTTTCAATAATTATTTAACATATCATTAATGTCTTCGATTTTTAAAATGTTTAATGAAATTGTATTTTTAAATGATAATAATATTATTTTAGCTTTTAATATATAAAATCCATTAAAATAATTCTGAGCTTAGAAAACTGATTATGAGCTATATTAAACACAATTAATACTAAAAATTACTACAAATTAATTACTACAAATCTTCTAGGTATGGATTTACCATACTTATAAATTTTAGTTCTTTATTATGAGTAACATTTACGAAAAAGTATTCAACTACTTTGCGTATTTTAAACCATTTATAAAGTTCTTTACTTCACAATTTTCCTTTCTTCTACATTTTCAGAGTTATTCTCACAATTTCCAGCATTACTTTCAACGGAGATAAACTCAGTCATGTCTTCATCTGAATTGTTGGGTGAATAAATGCTCTTTAATTGTGTTGTTTGCGTCTGTATCAACATGACTGCCTATATGTTTGATAAATTCCCAAAAAACTGTATATTCATTTTAATCGCAGACTACTTCATTATCTGAAATGCAAAAAACAGCTCCTTTAATCTCATTTTAAAGTGTCCCTTAAATCGAGTGCCCCTTATTTAGAGGTTAATACAATACACGTTCTATACCACGGGACTGGGACGAAAAATTTTGTCCCTTAAATAGATGTGCTCTCTTATTTGGAGTGGCCCTTATTTGGAGGTTGCTCTGTGAGTCTTTTCTTCAGTCATATTCACTCTCAGCTTTTTTTTTACGTTTTTTTTACACTTTAATACATTCCATTGCTGCAATTTCACAATGATTTGATGTGTTATTTATGTCGGTCGATTATCTGCTCGAGGGATATAGGCCCTGGGGGTGTCCTTTCTGGAGGTCTTTCTAAGGGAATAGGCAAGGCAAGGTTCGAAGAAAATCACGAAAACTCCGAGCGGTTAAGCAGATGGTCACCGCAGTGATTTGGCATATTTTGGCGAGTATATACTGGCACATAATTAAATCCGATGAACTATATTAAACACAATTAATGATGCTAAACGTTTCAGATGATATCCTCCAATAACATTTAATTTTGTTTAATAAAAATTAATATTTTCAGAAATTCTTATGATAAAATACAGATAGTTTTATTTAAAATATGGAATTTTTTTATGATTGACAACAAATGAAGTCTAAATAAGTGGAATCTTTCAAAAGTGAAACTTTTTTCCTCTCTCTCATTCTTGCACTTTTTTTACGCTTTGTAAAAAGCGCTCTCGTATAAATTTATGTAAAAAATATGTAATTTTTGTTCATTCTTTTCGTCAGTCAGGCTCACTGTTGGTTTTGTCTTTTCTAATTTTTACTCTTTGAAATATTTCATTGTTGAAGATTCACAGTGATTTGGTATGTTATTTAGGTGTTAATTTATAACGGGCAATTATCTGCTCGAGGGGTATAAGCCCTGGAAAAGGGGTCTTTCTAATGTAACCTTAGAATGTTCTTTAATGCAAGGTTCGAAGAAAACCGAAACCGAAAACTCCGAACGATTACGCCGACGGACGCTGCAGTGATTTGGCATATTTTGGCGAGTATTTATTGACACATAAGTAAATCCGTTGTTTATTAAATTCTCATACGACGATATGAGTTGCAGATGCTTAGCGATTTACCACTTGTCACGTGATTCAAATCAGCACAGATGTGATCACAGATGTAGTGCAGGGTATACGGTGTATAGCTTCTAGATTTTTTAAAGAAGATCCGTATACTCTCTGTTTCTCAAATAAAGCATTAGCGTATTCCCTATCTGTGAATGTGCATGAAGTCAGCGTATAACTTTTGCCTATACCGTATACTCTTTGATTATTTTACGACTACAACAATGGATGTCATATATGCACCACATAGGTGCGTTATTTTTCTGACGCCGATTTGGCGAAAACTTCCTTTACAAATGCAGTTGCATACATATTTTTAAACTAATTTCTATTATTTTAAAAGGAAATAATAATAAATAAAAAAGTTTAGTTAGTAATTATAGAATAAAACTATTTATAATGTTTTAATCAATCAATGTAATCAATCATTTTGAAATAGAAAATAAAAGTAAACAAACATATTTTTTAGTAAATCAGTAACAATAGCTGGGTTACCATGTGAGGCACATATAACTACCATTTTGTTGCATTTGCGCCAATGTGGTGCGTATGACATCTGTGTCCATTTCTCTAATAGAATCTTCTAATTTTCCAATGAATTGTGCAATTAAAATAGATTATGAATGAAAGCAACATGATTTAATGGTTAGTATACATTCAAGGGAGACCAAATGGTCGCCAAGGGCAGCTAGTGTTAAAATAACTAAATAAAGTAACAAACTAAAATAATAAAAATTTAGATATATTTTTTTAAATATTAAAATTAAAGTTCAAGTAAATAATCAATAAAGAATAGTTATGCATTCATTATAAAGATGAGATGAATTTTTCTTAAAGGTGTTCTTAACTGCTCCGCTCAACAAGCGAAAAACGTTTTGACACATTTACAAATTCATGTTTTAACAGAAATATATAAAATTGGTATGCCTGACTATGGAAGCGATTTCGAATCGAACCTATTTTTCCATTTTATGATTATTAAATTACCTATCCAGTTCTAAGCTATTTCTATCACGAGATCACCCGTTTTTCGACCGTTTTTTCTGCTTTCGTCGGGAGATGTGCTAAAAACTGTTAACTTTGAAGGCTTGTTAAGAAAAATCTATTGTGCATTTAAAAAATCTGAAAATTGAGTGCAATTAGACGGTTTCTGAATAATAACACCTGCTAGTTTCATGCATTTCCGAACAAAAATAAATTGAAGCATGTGTCACAAATTTGCCTTTCTTGATTTAAGAACACCTTTAAATTATCCAGTGAAATTTCCTGCATAAAGTTGCACTACTTATTCACACAATAATCATGAAATAAGGAAGTTTTATTTCAGGTTTAGTCACACTTAATAAAGATCAAGTCAATCTTTCAATTTTCTTTAAAAAATGTTTGATTAATGCATATATACATTTGGCAAAAACATTGTGATGACCAGTGATATCAGAAATATCTTGAATTTTTTCAGAAATAAAGGAGGTGGGTCAATAAGGGCTATTTTTCGCCCATCATATACCCGGAAAAAGAAGTTTCGAATTCAGGTGATTGTTCTGCGGCTTTGTATAGTTAAAGATATGTATTTTTATTTAATATAAGTTTTACGTGATAAATAAAATAGTAAGTCATGGAAATTATAGCCCGAAAGTAGAGAGTTTTGGCTTTATTCAGTATTTTTGACGTTTTTTGCGCTTTTGAATTAATTTTTTACTAAGAGGCGTTCGATGAACTCAATTAA
>OZ025296.1:356092484-356109271 GCA_964019185.1 Maratus speculifer
ACATTCATGCCAGATATAAGTAAGGACAAAATTTGACTTTTTTAGTTTAATATGAATTCCATATTATATTTTAGTTTTCAATTTTTGTTAATATCACAAAACTCACGTTTTCTATGAAGAAAGAATATATATTTTTCTGAAAAATTAAAATATTGCATATATCATTGGTAATCAAAACCTCCTTTTCAAATATTTTTATGTATTAATCAAGCTTTTTTGGTAATTAAGTCTGGCTAAACTTGCAATAAAACTTCTATATTTTATAATTTTGATCTTTATGAGACAAGAATAATTTAAGGAAAATACATTTCATATTTATAATGAATATTTAATCACACATTATTGATTGACACATTATTGAACTTTTAATATCTTAAACATTTTAAAAATTATCTAATTTTTTTTATTTTGGTTTTATTACTTACTTTAATATTTTATCTTATGATAAGCATTCAACATAGTTTCGATTGCATTATTAGTTACATTCAAATTATTGATTGTAAAATATAAACAAAGCAATGACCAGAAATCTGCAAAATTCTAAAATCTACACAATATCTGGTCCCAAGCTGTGCGGATTTGAGGGAGTCTACTGTACTGTTATGCTTATACATATTTTTATTATTTTATATCTTTCATATTTTATATATTTATTATGCATGCGAAAGTAAAAAATATATATATGTTACAAATATTCAGATATGTTTATAATATTACATCTACAAAAAAGTATATCTGAAAAAAAGCCAGAAAATTATAAATTTGAAAAGAAAAATTTTTATAACGAAAATATGTGTACAAAGTTTTTATTTATCTAGTAGCTTCAATAATAAGAAAAATTAAACTCAAATGCTGAAGAACAAAAGAACCACATCAAAACATTTATCACCAAAAAAAGCAGAACAGGATGTGGAATTCTTCCCTAGTTACACTGCTCTAATAGTATAATAGTTTAGTCTCATGTAAACAGATACTCCGTTTGAGGGGGGGGGGGATATCCATGGCATCCACTTGGCTATGCAACTGATTACATTATTTATATACATTATAAATTATATTAAATGACGCAGAATGTTTCAACAATAAGCATTCACCTTAGATTTAAAAAAATTCTAAAATCCGAAGAGTTCCTTACTAAACACATTTACATATTAAAGTTATATAGTCACAATAAAATTTTATTTTATCGTTATACTTTGCTAAATGTATCATCGTTTCTTTAGATGATATTACATTATAAAATTTTATAATTAAATTTACTTTATATTTTATTTATAATAAGTTTTTTTAATGTTGCTATTTATTTTATTTACAATTCAATCTTTATACTATTTGGAAAGGCATCTGAAACACCTTTGATTCTGCTAATTTGAGGTAATTGGGATTCAACTGCAGTCTTTAATACTATGGTAGTAACTTTAATACAATTTATTTTTTACATCGATTTTAAATTTTCGTGATATGTTTATTTATTTTTTATGAAATGTAAAAACTGATATCAATTCATTTTATTTTATTGCAGATGCATGAAATCAATCTAACACATCACATCACTGAAAATATCTTCAATGTGTAAAACCAGTGCAGCAAAATATTTCTAATGAGAGCTTTTTGGAAAAAGCAGCTTCTAAGTCACGGCCAGAAAAATCTTTCATTTGTGAGTTATGCAAAAACTGCCAAAAGAGTCTTTTTTATGTGAGGTATGCAAAAAAGAATTCAATCATAAGAGCCATTTAAGCAGACATCTGTTAACTCATACTCGTGAAAAACCTTTTGAGTGTGAAATATGCAACAAGAAATTCTCTCGAAAGAGCGATTTAAGCAGACATTTGTTAATTCATACTGGTGAGACACCTTTTATATGTGAGATATGCAACAAGAAATTCTCCCAAAAGGGCCATTTAAGCAGACATTTTTTAAGTCATACTGGTAAGAAATCTTTTGTATGTGAGATATGCAACAAGAAATTCTCTCTAAACTGCAATTTAAGGAGCCATCTGTTAACTCATACTGGTGAGAAACCGTTTGTGTGTGAGATATGCAACAAGAAATTCTCTCTAAAGAGCCATTTAAGCAACCATCTGTTAACTCATACTGGTGAAAAACCTTTTGAATGTGAAGTATGTAACAAGAAATTCTCTCGAAAGGGCCAGTTAAGCAGACATTTGTTAAATCATACTGGTTAGAAACCTTTTGAGTGTAAAGGTGTTATGTAAAGGTTTGAGTTAAGGGTGTCTTCTTTGACGGTGATCCCTTCTTGGCAATTTAATGCTCTCATTCTTATAACAAAAGAAGCGTAACCGCAGACGAAATAGGTCATGGTGGCTGGTGGAATCATCCGGAGAAACCGGTTTAGCGTGCATTCTGTCCACCTCCACGTGATGCTGGGGCGGTGGATCGATGCTTCAAGAAAAGGTTGCTATTTCTGAGTCCAGTTACATGAGAAGTCTATGACTCGCGCACATATCCGTTTCTCTGAATTACATCTCAACAACAAAAAACCTAGTAGAGGGGGGCAAAAGATAATTTTGGAGCAATTCTTGAAGGGGGGGGGAGTTGTTATTCCATTTGTTCTACGGTGTTTTATTTGCAAGTAGAGATTCTTTAATTTAACGCAACCTGTTGCAGAAATATGCTCCACCTCTGATTATTACAAATATTATTTATAACGCTGCAAATGAAGAACAATTGTTAACTAATATTAGCAGCTAGATGAAATTACTGTCATGTACTTATATAATTCGCAGTACTATATCTCCTATAAGATTACGTTGACAAAAAGCTCTTCTTTAAAATAATATTTTTAATCATTTCCGTTTCCATTCAGATTAATATTTGGTTGTTAATAATTTGCTCATTGTGCTAAGGTAAATTAAAATGCACATGCAACAATATAGCGTTTTTTTTCTTCCTTATTATTGTAAAGAAAATTCAATGCCAGATTTTCATGAAATATCGATTATAATTCCTTTCACAATTTTTACGCGGAATGTTTAAATTTGACTTTAATAGGCCCCCACGAACGACGAATATTGAAATAGACAATTTTAAAATAAAATGAAAAGCCGGTGTAAAGTTTCTCTTGGACGCATTTTGTAAAAAGAAAGCTCTTTTTGGTAAAATCTATTGTTAGGTAATATACTTTCTAAAAAAAAGATATTTGATAGTATTTTTATGTCAAGTTTTGTGAAGCACTGATTAGATTTTGATTTTGTAACATTGCAGTTCGATGTGAATGCAATTTAGTGAGAAATATTGGTGTTACATTAATACCAAAACACACACAGCAAGGATGTAGTGGTGGGTATACGCCGTGTATCCTGTGGATTTTTTTAAGAAGCTCCGTATACCCTCTGTTTTACAAATAAAGCATTAGCGTATACCTTATTTTTTTTACATTCATGGCGTCAGCGTTTAACTACCGCTTATACCGTATACTCTCTGCTATTTTTACGACTACAACACTGACGCACAGTGCTCGAAATTGAAATATTCACGAACCCGACCTCTTTTTTAAAATTATTCAATGGTTAAAAACTTTTTGAATTCTAGAAAGTCAAACCTGGACTTTTCTTCTTCCTCCCACACCTTAATGCTTCAAAAAGTAGTTACAAATGTTAATACTTCAATTTTATCAGTTCTTTTACTATACTAATTTTGATTTTCAACTTAAATTTCCGCTTTTTTTTGAAGTAATCTGTATAAAAACGGGTTAGTATCAATCATGATATTTCCTGAGAGAAATATTTCATTATTCTTACTACACATCAAGAGAGAGATCACAATAAGCTGTATACATAAAGCCGTCATGATAGTTTTTAAAAACTGTACGAACCGAATGATATTTTCCTTAATTTAACAAACCGGAACAATATTGGTCATACTTTCACGAAACAAAACATTGTTCTGATTTGTTCCGGTAAATTTCGAGCCCTGCCAAAACATCAATAGAGTAGAAAACTAGCACATTAGAGTGATATTTTAAAGTAAATAATCTTGCTGTGAGTCGACATGTAACATAAAAACATACAGTGACTGGGCATTCTGTTTAAGTGCATGAATAATCTTTAAATTTTTCCCTTTCATAACAGATAAAAATTTCAGAGATTTTGGACTATGAAAACATTTTTTTTTTTTAAGGAGAACATTGCAAATATAAAGTAAAGAGAAACAATATTTCTTTTAGAAGAAGATATCATTATTTTTAAACAACTTTACTTTACATGGATTGCATAACCTCCATATTTATAATTCATAAAAAATCATAGTACTGATAAGAAGAAGTACTATTTTTAATGTTAAATTAAATGAAATAAAAAAGAAGGTTTTTAACTGGCGATGCGATAAGATATATTATTCAGCCACTATTTAATATTTGATCCTTTTACTGAATATAAGTTGGCCGAATACTTCTAAAATCTCCTTAAATATAACAAGATATCTTATTATCAAGACAACTATCTGTCTTGTAATATATTTATATTACAAGACATCATAAAGAATTCAATTTGATCGCGATCGATTTTAATGAGTTTGTTTTATATTATTAATTGTTTGATTTGTTATTTTTTAACAAATTAGATAATTGTTATTAATTTTAAATTATTTTAATTATTGATACAACTTTCAATCATTTTTAATAAAATGAAAATACTTATTTCATATTTCAGTTAATTTATATTTTTAATATTATTACTATTTTATATCTTTTAAACCGAATTTTGTTATTTTATCAATATTTTATTAATTTTTAAGCGTAACATAATCCGTTTTTCTTTTTTATTATTATTACTTCTTTATTAATTAAGGAATTAATTTAACTTGTTTAAATTAAGTAAATAATAAGTTTCTAAATTAATACAATAAAATCATCAAATAGAAGACAATTCTGCTCCAAATAATATATATTTTTTAAATTTAGAGGTAAAGGTATCTAAATACAAAGAAAAAGAATATATCCTTAACGTGAGTAGGTTTGTAAGTAGCTGTCTAAAACTTTGTTGTGAAAATAGTCCAAATCGAGTCTTGATTCATCTTAATCTTAAATTTCTATTATATATACAGTAGACTCCCTCAAATCTGCACTCCTAAAATCCGCAACTCTCTAAAATCCGCACATATTTTACGGATGTAACCAATGAAACATTCAATTCAGATGTAGGTACAAATGTTGACTTTTTTAATTTTATATCAATGCCATATGTTTTGTAATTTGTAATTTTTGTTAAGGTTATTGAATTCATGTTTTTTCATGAAGAAAGAATAATTTATTTCTGAAAAAATTAAGATATTGCCGATATCATTGGTAATCACAATTTTACTATACATATTTATGTATTAATCAAGCTTTTTTAGTTATTAAGTCTGGCTAAACCTGAAATAAAGCTTCATTATTTTATGATCTTGATGTGAATTAATACTGTACCTTTATGAGACAAGTTTCATTGATTAGTTTAAGAAAAATACATTTCATCTTTATAATGAATATTTAATTGTACATTATTGATTATTAATTTGACCTTTGCTTTTGTATTTTTATCATTTTAAAAACTATCTAAATTTTTATTATCTTAGTTTATTACTTATTTTAATATCTTAGCATATTGTAAGCATTCATTAAACTTTTGATTTCATTATTAATTACATTCAAATTACTTTTTAAAAAATGTAAACAAAGCAATGACCAGAAATCTGCAAAATTCTAAAATCCGCAAAACCTCTGGTCCCAAGCTGTGCGGATTTGAGGGAGTCTACTGTATATACTTATATATATATGCTCATATACACTACCTGACCATTGATGATCGTCCATTTGCGATTTTAGATATTTTGTTAAAAATCTAGAAAAATACATGAGGAATTATTCTGAAACTCTAAGTGTATAAATATAATAGTCCAAATTATACATTTCTGTGAAGTTTTTTTCCCGAAACTCCATAGGGGACCGTCAACAAATTAAAAAAGAATGAATATCTTTTGGACAACCCTGTCAAAAACGAATGTAGCAAAAGTGCTTTAACTCTAGATTATGATTAAATGGCTTATTTTAATAAACTGTGTTCATTGTTATGTTAATAGCATGTATACTCGTAGAAAAATTAAGGTTTTTATAAAAACAGTCCCAAATTTTTCCAAGATTTTTGCTTATAATTTGCAACGTTCTTAATATAAAATAATATTCTTTTCTGAAAATAAGACAAACAATTTTGCAAAGAATATCCTGTAATCAGATTTTAAAAATAACAAGAATTGCACGAAATTGAGTAGTTTTGCTGAAATTTTTTTCACTGCGCATGCGTCAACGATAACAAAATTTCATTTGCATATTTTGTTAGCTAAATGTATTTAGCCACTTTTGTAAAAGTCTAAAAATCATAGCTTGAAAATTCTGAAAATAATCGTTAATAGAATAAGTTGATAATCCGTTGTTCCCAAAATGAAGCAAAAAAATGAGAGGCATTATCAAAATGTAGTAGCACGTCCCGTAAAGTGTATTCTATGTTGAAACTAATCATTCAATATGTGGATGCAACCCCTCTTGTTTTTGCTTCATTTTGGGAGCAATGGATTTTTAACTTATTCAATTGACGATTATTTTCAGAATTTTAAATCTATGATTTTGAGACTTTCACAAAAGTTGCTCTATACATTTAGCTAACATAATATGCAAATGACATTTTGATATTGTTAACGCATGCGCAATGAAAAATTATTTAGTAAACCTACTCATGTTTCATACAATTTTTACTACTTTTTAATTCTGATTGCAGGATATTCTTTGTCATATTTTCAGAAAAGAATATTATTTTACATTAAGAACTCTGCAAATTATAGGCAAAAATCTTGCTAAAATTTTAGACTGTTTTTATAAAAACCTTAATTTTTCTACGAGTATACATGCTATCGACATAAAAATGAACACAGTCTATTACAATAAGCCTCTTAATCATAATCTGGAGTTTGAGCGCTTTTGTTACATTAGTTTTGACAGGGTGATCCAAAAGATATTCATTCTTTTTTAATTTGTTTAGGTCCCCTATGGAATTCGGGAAAAAATCTTCACGGAAATGTATGACTTCTACTATTATAGTTATACACTAAGAGTTTCAGGATAATTCCTCATGTGTATTTTGAGATATGTAACAAAATGTCTAAAATCGCAAGTGGACGATCATCAATGGCCAGGTAGTGTGTGTGTATATATATATATATATATATATATATATATATATATATATGCACTGGTGTGCAAAATTTAAGGACGAATCCCAAAATGCCAATTCTCAAGGAATTTTCAAGCGATAATTTCCACGCGAATATTCAAATGGTAGTGATATAATTCGAATAATCACTATCCCTGCATAATAGCTTATCCATATAACATCTCATTCAGGTCACACATTGTCACAAGTAGAGATGTAAATTTTCTGGAAAAATATAAGTGGCGGAAAAAAACTGGTTTTTTACCGGTTTTTTTCGGAAAAAAACGGAAAAATTGAAAAAATTGATTTTTCATGATTGTTTCTCCCAAATAAATTATATTTTCTTAGAGAATATTAAATAATAAACATTTTTTCCCATTTATTTGTATTAAAATGAAAGTTATCTTCACTTTATATTACAAAATAAAAAGAATAAAAATGTGAAAGCCAGGGCAAAGCCTGCTTTTAAAAGTTTAGTTTTTTTTCCACAGCCTAAGAATTTTTATTAAATGCTATTGTTTGTTATATCTCTGTTGAAATGATTTTTCAGTTACATGTTTAACTAACAATTGACATAATGTAAAAATCTGAGCCAATATTGTCTGCAGTTTGGAATGAAATAAATTATACATTCCATTTACATAAATATAGTTTTTAAGTAAATGATACTAGTTTAAAGAAATTATTGCAGTTTTGTCATTATTATGAATATCAGTATTCAAAAATTCTATTGTTTGTTTAAAATATGTATATTTTTACATTATTAAATTTTTTTCTTACAATTATAATTTTATTTCCTTTAAAAAATATGTTTAGTTTTGGTATAGCTTTCCAATCTCAACTCAAAAAAGTATTGATTTAGTTTTATAATCTAAATTCAAACAAAACTAAGTTTTAGTTTGGCTTACTCAGGTATGCAACTAAAAAATAGCATAGGATTTATTGACTGTTAAATTTTTACTCACTGAAACCAGAAATTTTTTAAAAGTTTAATTAAACGTAATTTTTTTCTTTTTATCCTAAAATCTGGTATTCCACTCTTGAATAAGAAACCATATTCAATAATGTTTCCATATGGTAATTTTATATTTCTAAGAGTGGAACTCAAAAGTTATGAAAACAGAACACTACAAATGGAAATTGTTCGGTATTTGAGGAATTAACAAAAGCAATTACATACAGAGATAAACTTCTACTGTGCTTTAGAAAACTACAAAAATTCAAAGTTTAATCAAGAGGGAAAGTATAATTTAGAACATAGTTACTTATAATAAAATATGTTTTATTTCATCGCAGTTGTATTTTTCTAATGCAAACTGCCCATGTTTTTGCAACATTACTGTACATTATAAAGGTAAAATGGAGGTCAATTTTAGATTCAACACCTTGAAAAAACATTCAATTAATCCGTTATAACGAAATCTTGAAAACTGCAGAATTGTAGTGCCACCTATAGGGCAATTTACACCAAAAACTAAAGAACATTAATATATATCAGGAACTGTCTGAAGCTGTAGTTTGATTTTAAAAAATTGTCTTTTAGTTCTTGAGATAGAGCTATTGCGATAATCATGAATAATGCAGCATAGCAGCGTCATCTCTTGAGCGATTTACACCAAAAAGTAATGAGCACGAAGTTATATCAAAGATTAACTTAATCTGAAGTTTTATGAAAATACATACATTAGTTCTTGAGATAGAACTATTTCGGAAATTATGATTAATGCAGCATAGCAGCGCCATCGGTTGGGCGATATACACTAATAACTAAACATTTTGAGTTTATATCAAGGTGTAACTGAATCTAAAGTTTTGTGAAATTATGTGCATCAGTTCTTGAGATAGAGTGCCCATAAAATTTTTGTCACATACAGACTCACAGAGTGAAGGATATTTTCCAAAAACCATCAAATCGTGTTCAGGAACTTCTAAAACGTTTAAATACATCAAAAAAGAGAATTAAAATTTTTCACGAATTTCTTACTTACTTCTTGAAAAGATAGAAAAAAGTAATTAATGCATGCTTCATATTTTATGTTAAAATTTTAATTTTACCATTTCCATTAATCGGCATATTATTGAAATAATTTTGTACATGAATTAATTTTTAAAAAGAGAAGTTGCATTTAATTATATTCTAGAATTTTTTCATGCACTCCTGTTTTTGTAAAATTGTGAACTTCTAGTATAAACTTGTACAAAATATAATCAGAATTTGTGAATAAGAAATTTAGTATATTTAGGTTCCTATTTAGACATTTTTAATAAGATTATTTATACATATATACAACTTAATAACATTCAGCTGCTATATGGCATTAGAATTTTTTTCTTCAATCACTGCATTTGCAAAAGATTTAATTTGTAGATTAAACTTTTTTCTGAAATGACTATTTTCAAGAGAAATTTTGCAAAGGGTCTTGTGTTTCAAACAAGAAAAAATTGGTGAAGGATCCTTTCAAGTCTTCTCAAACAGATTTTTGCTGAGAGATCCGATTACCCACATTAAAGTTTTCATGTGGGACACTCAACATAAAAATAAATAAAATAAAAAGTGTGAGAATGTAACTATTAGAAAATTTTCAATATATTATTTCATAAATGAAATTTCAATTTTTCCGGTTCGGAAAAATTGAAAAATAAGTCTTCGGAAAAAAAACTGAAAAAAAAACGGGGTTTTTCCCAATTTTTCCGTTTTTTTTCCGAGCCTTCCCATCTCTAGTCACAAGAGCACAGTCACTACGGCGAAACAAAAAATAGTAAATTCTATGCTTCTCTTTTATGAGTCTCAAATGACTTCTGTATGTGACTCCAGTGACAGGTTATTGTGACTGCTGCTTTTTAGCGACTCCCAGGTAACTTTACAATGACTTTACTGACTGTTTACAATGTCACATTAAGACTCGTGTGACCTCCTGTCTAGAGACTCAATTTCAAAGTCATCGTGAACGTTGCATTATGATAAATTACCAAATATTATTTGGTAATCCCATTAAAGTCACATGACTTTGTCAAATGGGGACAGCGATACTACTGTGAAGTAACCACTGTGAAAAGTGATAAAAAGTCACCATGGGGCATAGAGTTTAATGGGACATTATTTGTTAATTTATCATAATGCAACGTTCACAATGACATTGAAATTGAGTCTCCAGATTAGAGGTCACTCAAGAGTTTCAATGAAACGACACTCTAAAGTTATCTGGCGACTCGTCACAAAGCAGCAGTCCCAATGACCTGTCAGTGGAGTCACATATAGTAGGCATTTGAGAGTCATAAAAGAGACGTTTGAAATTTCCCATTTTTTGTTTCGCCGTAGTGACTGTGACTCTTGTGACCATGTGTGACCTGAATGAGATGTTATATGGATAAGCTATAATGCAGGGATAGTAATTATTCGACTTGTATTACTACCATTTGAATATGCGCGTGAAAAATATCGCTTGAAAAACGCCTTGAAAATGGCATTTTGGAACTCGTCCGTAAATTTTGCACATCAGTGTATATATATATAATTTATTAAACTTATTAAACCCTGCATTTAAAAAGACATAAGTGCCGCGACGCGACACAGTATTTTTTGTCACAGCTTAATAACACCAACTTAAAGATAATACGATTCACTTTAAAATGGCATATTTGGTTTTAAAACATATAGATATTGAGCTGGACCCCCCTTCACAAACACGCATGCACACTGATACAGTAGAACCCCGCTAATTCGGACCGCGTTATTCCTGATCATTGGATAATCCGGATCACTCTGGTCGATTCTTTTTTCCCCCAAGTTTGAGAGGCAGCCGACAAATTTTCATAACATAAATTTATTTCATTTTCGTAGTCTTAATAAAAGGCTTTTCTGAAATCTTTTCGGAAGAATACTTTAAGCTTTATTATTTAAACGCTTTGATGTTATCCATCAAAGCCTCGGCTATGTATCCTTTAAATGTGGAAATTCCATTTTTCACAGTTTACTGCTTAATCCATTTAGATATGTCATAAAAAGCTCACTGCACAATAAAGTTTTACTTAGAGCATTGCAAGAAAGCAAAGTAAAATAGTCCATATAGATACACTGATTGATAAGGATCGCTTTCTGATGAATTAAGTGAAACATATTGCATAATATATTTCTTTGCACGGAAAGTTTTCAAAGAATTTTTAAAGCCCGTTAAAAGGAGACTTATTTGTAAATTTGTTCCATTTATAACAATACGAAAATAAAATAGTTTTGTAACTGATACAAATTTTATTAATAGTTTCTATTTTATGTAACCCAACACGTGTTTCAATGTAATGATGTGTATTTCACAATCGATTTTTATATCAAATCCTGATACGACAAAGTTATACAAATTTGTACAATGATGTGTTTTTAATGACAATACAGCAATATATTTTAACATTTTAATATTTTTTAAAATGTTATTATAAAATAATACATTGGTTTTACGTATTTTTCAATCACATACAAGTGGTAAATCGCAAAGCATTTGCAACTCGTACCGTCGTATGAGAATTTGATAAACAACGGATTTAATTACGTGCCAACAAATACTCGCCAAAATATGCCAAATCACTGCAGCGCCCGTCCGCCTAACCGTTCGGAGTTTTCGTGGTTTTCTTCGAACGTTGCATTAAAGAACATTCTAAGTTTACCTTAGAATGACCCCTTTTCCAGGATTTTTACCCCTCGAGCAGATAATCGGCCATTATAAATAACACCTAAATGACATACGAAATCACCGTGAAACTTCAACAATGAAATAATTCAAAGAGTAAAAATTAGAAAAGACAAAACTAACAGTGAGCCTGACTGAAGAAAAGAATGAGCAAAATTTAGATATTTTTTTTTCATAAATTCATATAATGAGAGCGCTTTTTACCAAGCGTAAAAAAGGTGTAAGAGAGAGAGAGAGGAAAAAAGTTTCACTTTTGAAAAGTTCTCCTTTTTTAGACTTTATTTGTTGTCAATCATAAAAAAATTTCATATTTTAAATAAAACTATCTGTATTTTATCTTAATATTTTATGGAAATATTATTTTTATTAAACAAAATTAAATGTTATTGGGGGATATCATCAGAAATGTCAGCATCATTAATTGTGTGCAATATAGTTCATAATATAGTTCATCGGATTTAATTATGTGCCAGTAAATACTCGCCAAAATATGCCAAATCACTGCCCGTAAAGCATGGTGACGTCACTGCGACGTCGTTGTGAAGTCACATTGTGACTTTGTGACTCAATTGCCGATGTGGCGTCACAGTGACTAAAATGTGAAGTCGTTATGACCGTTTTAGAGCTTGTTTGTGACCACTTTGTGAAGTCACGGTGTGACAAATTTGTGAAAAATGTTTCATTTTTGACTACTTTGACATTAATATTGTGACGAAACTGTGACAAAACCGACGATATTTGAATTGCCAGAAACATGTTTTTTAAAGTAAATAACATGTTTTGAAGAATATTTGTAATTTTCTAGAAATTTTTAAGAAAGTCACATCTCAGTCACAATGTGACGTCACTGAGTGGTGGCATTTTGGTCACAGATGTGATGTGACCAAAGTGACTCACAGTGACGTCATTGTGACATCACTGTGACCATGCATGCAATGAGGGTGCGGTGACCATCTGCTTAATGCTCGGAGTTTTTGTGATTTTCTTCGAACCTTGCCTTAATGCGGGTCAGGTCCCCTTAGAAAGACCCCCGGAAGGGACACCCCCAGGGCCTATATCCCTCGAGCAGGTAATCGACCGACATAAATAACACACCAAATCACTGTGAAACTGCAGCAATGTAATGTATTAAAGTGTAAAAAAAAGTAAAGAAAAAGATGAGAGTGAATATGACTGAAGAAAAGACTGAAAACAAAAATTATATATTTTCTTCATAAATTCATGTAATAAAAGCTCATTTTACACAGCCTAAAAGAAAGAAAACAAGTAAGAATAATCATGCGTTAAGCATAGAATATGAAGCACTTTCCAACACTTCTTGAAATCTTTAACAAATTTTCGTTATTTATGAAAATAAAGGTGTGTAGCCAAATATAGACAATTACGTATTCCAATACTTTGGAACAGCCCTGTATTTGATCTGTCAGTTGATATAAATACTTTAAAATGGGAAAAATTAGTTAAGAAAGAAAATTCCTAGTAGCTTGAAATTTCTTTTTCAGCAATTTGTACTAATACATGGAAACACACTTGAATTGAGACAGTATCGTATAATTTATATTAAACATTAGCAACATGTATCAATTTTATTATACATGAAAAAGTTTAATATATTTAAAATAGATTTCACACAATTCACCCTTTTACCATTATCTAATGGAATTCTTTTGTGTGGCCCTGTAAATGAATAATAGCTATATTTTCACCACACATTGTATAGGATGCATATTTTAATGCTCCTTTTAAACGCATATCAATTTTAATATGTTTGACTGGGTGTAAATCATTAAAATTCCTTTGAAACGATTTTTCCCCATAGGCCGTAATGTAATACAAAACTTTTGACCCTCCCTGTAAATAAATTAATCAAGGTAGAAACTTTCTTTTCAATAGGGTTCGTGTTAAGGTAAATGTCAATAACGCCCAAAAATTTTAGGACAACCCAATTATATTTACTTGAGCTAGAGTGCGGACAGACGGGCAGACAAACCGAATGTATAAGCACTTTTCAACTTTGTTGGAAAGTGCTAAAAAAGAGAGAAGAGAGAGGGGGGGAGTATTTCTCAAAGGATTCACTTATTAGACTTTATTTGTTTCATTCCTAAAAATAATTTATATTTTACTATTAATGAAACTATATAATAATGATACTATCTGTATTTTGCCTTCTTAATCTTTGGAAATATTATTTTTATTAACCAAAAGTAAATTTTATTGGAGATATCATCAGAAATAATTTGCATCATGAATTGTCTGTAATATAGCTCATAATCAGTTTTCAAAGCACAGAATTATTTTAATGGATTTTATATATTAAAAGCTAAAAGAATATTATTATCATTTAAAAATACAATTTTATTAAAAATTTTAAAATTCGAAGTCATTTATGTTATGTTAAAAACTTATTGAAAATTTATGTGGAATTATAAATTTAAACTTAAATTTATACAGAATATGCACAAAAATTTATGCATTTTGATCTGCAATAAAAGTTAGATAATTAAAGGCACAAACAATGTGGATATTTTCTAATTTTCAGTCTCAAAAGGGGAGGAAAATGCATGAATACTTTAGAAACATTTATTCTTATTTCGGCCCAACAGCGTAATAGATAGAGCGCGGGTCTTGTATATCAAAGTACTCGGGTTCAAATCCGGCAGGAAGAATGAAGGTAAGAAATTGGTTTCTAAAAGCCGTTTGTTATATGCGATTTCGTCTGAATGATAGGTAAAAAGAAATGTGCGTCTTTTCTTCTGAAAAAAAATATTTAATTATTTAATTAGCTATAATTTTTTAACATATTAAATAACCTTGAACTTTTCCAAAGTCATCCAATATCACTTCCTAAAATCTTCCCCAGATCCTCCCATGGAGGACCTTCAAGGAAGGACTGGGGAGCTCCCCAGGATGCTGTAAAGTGGAAATTTTCTGTTCCTGAGGACGTCCTCGGGACGATTTTCTGCATCCTCAGGGATACCTGGGGGTTGATAATGTTTTACTGTAAATCCTCCTGGGGAAGGTCGTGTGCTACATGGATATAAAATAACGCTTTAATCAATTCAAAAAATGTTTAAAATATGAAAAGATTAATAATGTTGTTCGTTATTTTAATAAATGATTACTTAATAAAATTAATTTCATAGATACCAAATTATACTGATTTTTACATGCCCATTATATTTTTCTGCTACTTTTCTTTGTTTATAAGTAATTTTCCGTTCTTCGAGCAACTCATGGTTGCCGCGGCAATAGTTACAATTCGGTTAATATATAGTAATTAACATCGACAAATTAAGGTGAAACAAAGTGTTGGTGAGATTTTGAAAATAAACATGAATTCTTATAAATCTGTATGTTTTTAAAATTATTCTTACTGTTTTCAACGGATTAAATTGGACAGTTTTAAAAAATTCACTGTAATTGGTTCGTTCGTAATTATGTAAATGCGTAGCACCTAGAGTTGTCGTTCAGTCCGTCCGTCTATCCATATATAACTGCACAAAAACTACTTAACTGATTCGTTTTGAACTTAAAATATATAATCATTACATAATTTTATCAGTCATTTAAAATTTTAGGAGATTCGGATGCATAGATCAATTACAGGGACAATCAAAAGTATTCCGTTACATTACGGTCAATGGGAAGAAATTTTCATATGCATTTTAATCGTTTGAAATTTAAAATACCTAATGATTAAATAATTTTGTTGAGTCTTTTCAAATTTTTTGAAAATCGAATGCATAGATCAATTACAGGGACAGTCAAAAGTATCCTGTTACATTACGATCAATGGGGAAAAAAGTTTCAAATGCATTTTAATGGTATTACTATCATTCGAATAAATAATATTGATATGCATCTATAAAGTACATATTATAATATATATTTTGCATAATCTGTGGTGCAAAAACCATTTGTTATTGATTTACAAGGCCATACAAAAGTATTCCATTAAATAATGAGGTAGGGAGAACATTGTTGGGTGCACATTTTAATTATAATTAACTATTTACAATTTTATGAGATTGGTATATGAGAGTGATATTTTTAAAACTTCATTATCAGACGAACACACCTCATTTGCTAAGCTTTACTTGCGATGTCCAAATTTTTCTTTTTATTTTGCTCAAATTTTGTAACGAGGAAAAAAGGTGAAGTGAAATTTTAATACTCTAAACCTGATTCTTATAGTAAAGTGTGTCACTAATCATGTGACATTAATGGCTATTAGTACGTTGTCATTAATGACTATTACAACAATTAATTGATTACTGTATAAAATATTTCGTTGCCAATTCTGAATTTTTTTATGTCATTTACAATTTATAAAACCATTAAACAATACATTTTGAATACTGTGTAATTTTAACTATTACATTTTATTATAATCAAATCTTTTTTCTCTCTCTCTTTAAAATGAGCGTGGACGTACAGGTAACATAAAAGCATAGCACAGATGAAAAAATAGGCTGAGTCCTTTAAATTTTTCAATGTTGTAAAAATACTTTGTCAGAAATAAAACTTTTAATTTTGACGATTCAACAGTCCTTGAGCTGCATTTCGTCATTTTTGACAATAATTTCGTATTTCAATCACGTGATTTTTAACGAAACGTAAACTCACAAATATTTGACGAAATTTTTTCTGCACTTGCGGCTAGATTTAAATGCATTTTAAGAAAATAGCTGTTTGCCGAGAGGGGCCCTTTTGTACCTCCTCAAATCCTGCGATTTTAACAAGCAGATAACATGTTGTATATGTTATTCCTGTCACAATCACAAATTACTGAAATATGTGTAGCCATTGTTTCTGCATTAGTTTCTTTTTTTTATTTTATTTGTTAAAGTTTTTAGAAATGTTTATTATTATTATTATTTATTTATTTATTTATTTGCATTGT
>OZ025296.1:356109294-356210451 GCA_964019185.1 Maratus speculifer
CGTGAAATTTTAATCGAAAACTGTGGCTAATTATTAAAATTTTTGAACAAACAAATGAACGATAACAAATCTGTGGCCAAATACCTTTCGTCTAAAAAAGAATGGTGTGATTTGATGCCGAAGTTTGCTCTTACGGACTGTCGAAAGGAAATGCTTATCGTTTTAATATATAGATTATCAATAATTCAATGTGTTTTGTTATATTACTAACTAGCATTGCTTTACCTATGTAGTCTAGATATCTATCATAAATCAATTCATTAAAAATAATAAAATATTTTTTCTGTTCTAAGTAAATTCATTTTAATATTTTCGTTATCAGAAATTACTTAATTATTAATTAGTGCTATTAATAATAGAAATCAAATAATAAATAATTGCTAAAATAAAATTTTATTTTTTATTCAAATGAAGTATCATGAGTTTTGATCCAAATCAAGTTTCATGAGTTTTGATCCAAATCAAGTTCCATTTTTAAGCAACTATGAGAAAATTTATTTTGAAAAAGAACATTTTAAAACTTAGCAGATGACACGTTTCATATTATTGACCTAACTCATTTATCAAAAATAAATGAATAAATAAAGGAAAGGAAAATTATTGAATAAGAGTATTCAACTCTCAGTTGAAAACCCCTAACCCAAAGTGAAACTCTCGGTCGAAATTATTCATGAATACGAGTGCTAGAAATTCACTATTTATGACTAAAAAAAGAAAGAAAAAATTGATAAAAATTGAGTTATAATATCTACCTGAAAATAGAATTTGAATTAAATGATAAATCATTATAATATATATCATTTATAAAACAATAAAATTTATAAATGATGAATATATTACAAAACTAAACATTTTTTATTTATATTTATTTCAAATGCCTGATAAGCAATTTAAAGCGATTTCTAAAAAATATTATGCAGCTGTGCTAAACCAGTGGGGTAGCTCCATAATATGCACTCAAGCGTCAAAACATTTAACCACCCCCAAATCGACTACCCAAAACGAGTAACTTTGAAACTGCACGTCTCATGGGTTATCCGGGACATATCGTAATTAATATTTGTACAAAGTAGATATATGGCATGAAACCAAACTGTTAAAAAAACTTCTTAAACACACGATAAAATACATTGAAATGCGCGAGGCCCTTCGAAAGAACTGAGTCTTTCATCAGACGCAAAAAAAAAACATTCGTCTACTAAGAATGCACTTTTTATGCGCCTGTAGCAATTTTTTCGAAGGACTTCGCGCATTTTAATATGTTTTACGCTGTGTTTAAGAACTTTTTATAACTGTTCGATTGATTAACACCAGTTAAAACTTATTTTCTTGGCGATGAAACCATCAGCAGAAGACATCACATTGGTCGCCCAGACATAATCAAACAATAAGGATGTCGAAGACCCCCCCCCCACACACACACACACACCACACACTTGTAAAAGAAAAATCGGCACCAGGGACTGACTGAATTTACATCCCAAGACAATGCAGATTCAAGTGAATTTCTTTCGGAGCATATTGTAATTTCCTGCGTATAATCCGTGGATCCAACAATTCTTTTTCGACCCTGAAATATTTTAAGATTATATGTAACTTCTTATATCGCGGTAAATATTTGGCTTCGATTACAAAATAAAATTTCAGGGTCGAAAAAGAATTGTTTGATCCGCGGATTATACACAGAAAATTGCGGTAAAGCTCATTTGACACTATTATATATGACACTATGGGGCTAACGGTCCCACTCATGTACCCCCTGATGACCAAACATCATCGATCAATACTCCTACACTATCTCAGGGAACATCAGGACTGGATTAGGGAATATAGCGAGAGAGTTGGATGAAGCACGACTTATCCTTCAACACATTGGTAGCAAGTGTTTAGGTACACCGACTTCTATGCGAACTGTTAATCCCCGTTCTGCATCAGATCATACACAGTCCAATTGTGTCGATATTAAGAGCCCACACTACTGACTGTTAAAAAACCGGATGATAATGTTGAGTCTATGGGAGCGTTCTTTTTAAATATTTCGCTCCAATTTCATTATTTTACAGGTTTTTTTCTTGCATAGGATATCTAAGAATCGATAACCGGCCTAATTTTTACATTTTCGATTTCAGTTTTAGATTTCTTTATATTATGATAGTTTCAATTTCAGAACCGGTTTCGAAAGTGTAAATATTTTTTTAAAAAAATCTGAAATCAAAATCTAAAAAGTAAAAACTAGGCCTGTTGCAGATCGTCCTCAGCTATCCTATGAAAAAAAATCATCTTTAAACATATTATAATTTAAGCGAGATATTTGAAAAGAACGCCCCCAAAGACTTAACATTATCATTTGGGTCATTTTCAGTGAGTAATGTGAGCTCTTAAGATTTGGGAAATGTTCTGTGTTTGTTGTATTACAGACTACGCACTAATTCAACATCACTGCGGATCATTTACATTCTTCAAGCAAGACAACGCTCCACGTCACAGGAATCGACTAGTTCCAGAAACAGAATACCGAATTCCAGTTAACATCCTGGTCACTTAACTGGATGGATATTAATCCGACAGAGCACATTTATAACATTCAACGGTAGCCCAGAGCAAAAAAAATTTTTTTTGAGTGTTCCGAATATGGATGACCGCTGCTTGAACCACTAATACTTCACTACTACACTACTAGGCTACTAGTACTACACTACTATTCTTCACTACTACATGTAATGTTATGTTTGGGACTTACATTTCGCATTCAGGTGAACTCAAATGTATTCTGTTATGTTATGGCCTACGAAGAAAGAATATTTGTGACGTATTTTAATAATGTTACTCTGTTACAAACATGAAATTGATAAAAAATTCTGAGATGTGTTAATGAGATATGAGTTCTAGCTCATTTTTTTAGAATCTGGGACTGCCCCCAACCCGACGATTTTAAATCAGAGTCGGAAATGTTTGAGCCTTCAGTATCAGAGTCCGATACTGAAAGTATATACGAAAAAGACCCATAATATTTAAAAGTTGTTTTAAATGTAATGGATCGCATTTTTTAACAGCTATTAATCTCTAGCACACCACATGATTAGTTTTATGAAATTTACATTCACTCTTACCGAAAGAGGCGTTTAATATCTTCGGTCATCTACATAGAACTTGTGGCATCCATACCAAAGCGATTTGCAGCTTTTTTTTCGGATCAAAAATGGGCTTTGGGTGTTTTTAAGTAGGTGGCCAAAATGTTTTTGGCTCATAAGTGTATACATGTATGTAGATGTTGTATGCTAATTCAGAAATTCGACTCATTGGAAAGAGTCTGGTCTGTTTGAAAACAGCTGGGTGAATTGGAGAATAAACAGCCTTTTTTCAATTAGCCTGACATTTTCCCGGCATTTTACAAAGAGCCTAAAGAGCATTAAGCGAATTCAATAAGGTCAATCGGAGAATCATCTACCTTTTTTTAGGTGCGTTCGTAATTATGTAAATACGTAGCACCTATTGTTGTTGCTCAGTCCGTCCGTCTGTATGTCCGCATATAACAACGCAAAAACTACCCAACCGAATCATTTGAAATTTAAAATACATTATTATTACATAATTTTGTCGAGTCATTTCAAATGTTGTGAAAATCGGATGCATAGATCAATTACAGGAACAATCAAAAGTATTCCGTTGCATTAAGGTCAATGGGGAAAAAAGTTTCAAATGTATTTTAATCGTTTGAAATTTAAAACGTATAATTATTACATAATTTTGTGGAGTCATTTCAAATGTTATGAAAATCGGATGCATAGATCAATTCATGGACAATCAAAAGTATTCCGTTACATTACGATCAATGGGAAAAAAGTTTCAAATGCATTTTAATGGTGTTACACTCATTTGAACATAATATTGACATGAATATATGAAGTATGTTCTAAAATATACATTCTGTACAATCTGGGATGCAGAGAATATTTATTATTAAATTTCAGGGCCACACAAATGTATTCCACTAAATAATGTTATACGAGAAAACATTGTTTGGGGCGGGCTTTAATTATATTAAAATACTTCATATTTTATGAATAAGGTATACGTTAATGAAGTATAATAAAATTTACTCCCTGCATATTTAAAGGAACACAAATATTTCGACCACTATACTGTATCTAATGTACGCTCTACTATATCAGCAAGATCTGAATATTTTAAAACTTCTTTATCGTACGAACGCACCTCATTTGCTACGCTTCACGTGCAATTTCCAACTTGTTTCAATTTAGCCTGACATTTTCAAGGCATTTTGCAAAGAACCTAAACAGCATAGGGCGAATTTAGAACTGACCACTGGGATTCTCAATCAGTCTGGTATTTTTTAGGTTTATTTCAATCTGCCTTGACAAAGATAGGCTAATTTGAAAATGAACACTTTTCTTCAAATAACGGGGGATTATTTTAGGCTTATTGAACCATAATCCGAAACGAACCAGGAAAAAGTTACAACAGGCCGTACACCGATTCGAGCGCCACAAATTAATTTCAGTCTACACAGAAAGTCTGTCCTGTTTATTGTTCTCCGGTAAGAATAACTAAACAGTCTGCCTCTTAAATTATATCTTTAACATTAAAATTCATAAGCCTCCTTCTACACACGTCCTAAATTAAAAATCTCTAAAACTTTATTTTAAGACAATCTGCTGCTCTCAGGCTAGAATAAAGGAATAAACAGCATGAAAATTACCCTCCTTTCTCCTAAATATTCACTTCCACTTTTGTGAATGACCTTGTCAATGAACTTCCACGTGTGCCCCTTTCGTCTCACGGAGAATATGAATTCGATAGTCAATTTCACGCCAGGTAGCGGCAAGCATGTCGGCATCCATAGAGGCTATTGCGGTTGTTGTCTATCTTTTAAGTCATCAATGTTCGGCACTATCCTCCTGCAAACTTATCCTTTACACATCCCGAAAGGAAACAGCCCTGCGGCGTTATAGAAATTAGTTTAACATTCGTTAGTTTCGGCATAGAAATTAGTTTAACATTTTTAATATCAGCGGCGTGCAAAAAGAAAATTGTGCCTGGGGTAAAGTTAGAATTTGGCGCCTCCCTCCTCCAACTTTTTCTTGTGACAGTCCAAAGATGACGTTGGTAATATAAATTTGGCGTCCTCTAAATTTCCGCACTCGGGGCGACTGCCTTCGTCCCTTATTTTGCATGGCGCTGTTTAATATTACCTTTTTTTTTAATTCAGCTCTATTTCTTATTATGTAGTAAGGTGACGTATCTAAAATCCTCATCGAGATTCGAATTTTTGTTTTATTCCTTTCTCAATAAACAAGGAGGAGAGAAATTCTAAGAATATGTGGAAAAAAAACCCAATAATTTTGAACTTTTTTGCAGTTTTGCCATTCTTGGTCCTGAATCACAGGGTTGCTATGAGAGAATCATTCACTTTCAAAACCTGATTTATTCAAAAGTATTAAACTTACAAATAGGATTGCTATAGGGAAATGATATCCAAGTTTTATGTGTACCACACGTCGAGGAGATGGGAGTTCAATTCAATGTACTTGATGAAAGGCGACTTTTTTTGTACTTCCTTCTGAATAGATGTTGCACTGGTATGACAGTAATGTCCCCATCTCTCTTTACAAAATACAGGGTGTTTATAAAGTCCTGGACCCATTTTGATGTCTAATAACTCATAAAAGACATAATAAAGACAGATTAAAATTAATAGCATAAATGGTTAGATAGACTCAAAAAGTTTCATGAACCTTGTCAATGAACTTCCACGTGTGCCCCTTTCGTCTCACGGAGAATATGAATTCGATAGTCAATTTCACGCCAGGTAGCGGCAAGCATGTCGGCATCCATAGAGGCTATTGCGGTTGTTGTCTATCTTTTAAGTCATCAATGTTCGGCACTATCCTCCTGCAAACTTATCCTTTACACATCCCGAAAGGAAACAGCCCTGCGGCGTTATATCAGGTGATCTGGGTGGCCAAGGAATTGGACCTCCTCGCCCAATCTATCTTCCAGGAAAATGGTCATTCAAAGAAGTACGAACGATGGTACCCCAATGAGGTGGTGCACCATCTTGTGGCAAAAAGACATGTGGCTGAAGATCTTCTTGCTGTGGAAATACAAAGTTTTTCAACATGTCTAAGTATACGACTGATGAGACCGACTTTCTGTAAAAAAGAAAGGCCCAATAACTCGGTCGTGCATTAGTCCACACCACACATTAATCTTGGGGAATCCCTTTCTGCCTCATGGTACTCATGGGAGTTTTCAGATCCCCATATGCGCACATTATGGCGATTAACAATGCCAGACACATGAAAGGTTGCTTCATCGGAAAATATTATGCGCTTCAGAAAATCAGCATCATCTTCTGTTCTCCTTAGCACATCTGTTGCAAAAGCCGTCCTCCTATGCCTATCGTTCGGTTCCAAAACTTGAACATTTTGAACTTTGTATGCATGCAGTCTTAACTTTTTCCTAATAATCTTGTATACCAACGAAATTCAACGAACGGCATATCCAATTCTCTTTCCGTTGATCTCACAGATCTTCTAGGATTGTGTAAAAATGTGTCTCTGACACGCTCAACATCAAAATCACTTGTGCACGGACGTCCGGAACGTTTCTTATCTGCGATAATTATTTTTTCACTGCAAGATGCTGCTTTTGGATGGAGGATCTTTTTGGTAAATTCATCTGCAATTTCTCTGTGTTTGCACTATCGATTTTGTTTCTATGAACCACCATAAAATCTGTGCTTTCTCTCGTGGTGTTTGCATTATCCTTAATATCCGATAGAATAAAACATCACATACAAAAGTAACATTGAAAAACACATTAAAAGTAAACATAACATTGCAATAGTTGCCAAAAACAAAAGAGAGAAAAATGAAATTAATAAGCAGACGACATTTAGAAAAGTACAGATATTTAGACTGGAAAATGAAATTATCGGAAATTAACCACACGCGCAGACGATAATTTACAAAAGTAAAGATATTCAAATCTGAAAAGGAAAATATATGCGTTATTCCATCAATGAATGCCGTAAGTTTCTTTATATCTACATTATTTTATGAGTTTTTAAACATCAAAATGGGTCCGGGACTTTATAAACACCCCAAGGTTGAGAATAATCAAATAACACAAAGATTTGCCCCACTTCTCTTGTCTAGAAATTCACCCATTTTTCTGGAGATGAAGGCTGAAAGTTGAATGAGAGCATTAGGTCATTATTTATTTATTGTTGCTAAGTTTGTACGTGGGAGAAACAGAATTTTTTGGATGCGGGGGAACAGGTAACTTAAATGATGCTTTTATTGTTGTAACAAGATAGTTACAAATAAAGCAAAGAAAAAAGTTTTTAAACCACGTTTACTGAGAGTAAGAGAACAAAATTGGAAGTTCAACGTAAAGTGTAGTAAATGAGGTACGTTCGTACTTCGACGAAATTTAAAAATATTCAGATCTTCCTGTTATAGTACACAATACTTAGGATACAATTTAATCGTCTAAATCTTTTGTGTGTTCCTGTAAATACTATCTGCTTTCTATTATAGAGGAAAGTACTTGTATAAAACTGCAGCAACGTATATTCTTTTTATAAAATATGGAATAATTTAAATTAATTAAAACACGCTTTCTCCGTAAACCCTAATGCAGTGGAATACTTTTGAGTAGCCCTGTAAATTAATAATAAATAATATTTGTATCATAGGTAGTACAGAATGTATATTTTAGTATCTACTTCATAGATTCATGTCAATTCTATTACATTCGAAATAGTGTAACTTCATTAAAATATACTTTAAACTATTTTTTCCTATTGACCGCAATGCGATGAAATACTTTTGATTGTCCCTGTAAAAACTATACATACGGTTTACATAAAATTTGAATTGACTCGACAAAAATATGCAAAAATTATATATTTTAAATCGCAAACGATTTGGTTGGATAGTTTTTGCTCTGTTACATGCGGACAGACAGACGTTCGGATTGAATGACAACTATAGGCGCTACGTATTAACATAATTACGAATACACCTAAAAATATTTAGATGTTGGCACAATAGTATTCAGTATTTCAGATACAGTATAGAAGCCGAAATATTTTGTGTGTCCCTGTAAATACTATCTGCTTTCTATTATACAGGAAATAACTTGTAGTAATCCTCAGCAACGTAAATCGATTTCTTACAACGTTGAATAATTTAATACGATTAAAATGCGCACCAAACAATGTCTCAATATATAATTATGTAATGGGATACTTTTGTTTGGCCCTGTAAATCAATAACAAATAGTCTTTGCACCACAAACTGTACAGAATGTTTATTAGAGTACATATTTTCAATTTTATTTTGTTTGAAGGAGTGTAAGAGAATTAAATTACACTTGAAACTTTTTTCCCTTGACCGTAATGTATCGGAATCTTTTGGTTGTCTCTGTAATTGAAGTATGCATCCGATCTGCATAAAATTTGAAATGAGTCGACAAAATTATCTAATAATTATGTACTTTAAATTTCAAACGATTCCGTTGGGTAGATATTGAGTTGTTATAAGCAGACGGATTGGACAACAACTATAGAGTTACGTATTTACATAATTAAGAACGCACCTAAAAAAGGGATTTTTCGGACGAGGCTGGGGGAGAGAATATAGGTTATTAATTAAATATCGTTACAATAAATTCACAAATGGAGCAAAAAAAAATAATTAAAAATTTTATTAAATTTGACAGTAGAAGGTGATATAAGGGAAGTGCAAGGGGAAACAGCAGACGAAGATTTCGGTGATAGGAGATAATTTTGGTTAAGATATTTACTTATATCTATATACATAAACATATACACTGTTACAAATATATGATTACTTATTTCATATTATTATTTATTTACTTATTAAGTCAGAAAATAAATGAATTTAAAATAAAAAAAATATAAAGATTAAACTATGTGTGTTTCTTATCAGACGGGACGAAAAAATTTGAAGTAATTTCAAAGGCAAGTATTGAGATGATAGATTCTTTATTGATAAAATATTTTTTTAACGAATTAATAAGAAAGATTTTAAATTTTGTGTGCTAAAGAACGGAGTATTTTTAAGGGGATAATTCAAATAATTCCTTTTTAGGTACGTTCGTAACTATATAAACAAGTAGCACCTATTGTCGTCGTTCATGTCCATCTGCCTGCATATAAGAGCAAAAACTACCCAATCGTATCGCCTGAAATTCAAAATATATAATTGTTGTATGTGTTGTATAAGAACTGATATGTATCTAAGAATTATATACTAAAAACACATTTTGCACAATCTGTTGCGCTAAGAATAATTGTTATTAATTTACATGGCCACATACATGTATTCTGTTACAGACATTGTGTAACAGACATTCTGTTACATAATGGTATGGGGGGACACTGTTTGGAACGCGTCTTAATACTATTAGACCATTTAACATTTTATGAAATTCAAATACGGTTCTGAGGTTTGCTACTTGTTACTTCCTGCATAATAGAAAGCAAATAATACACTCATGTCCATAAATTAAGGATAATGCCAGTTTTTGCAAATAAAGGCACGGAAACAAAACAAATGTGACTTCTTCGTTAAACCCATACATTAAACAAAAGAAAAAGAACAAAAACGATGCTATATGTATGATAACATTAATAAAATCTACAATTGTTGCTCCCTAGATCAATTACAAAAATTACCTCCATTAAAAAAACTTAACATCATATGGTTGGTATAATGGTTAATAAATTGTATGCCGCCCAGAGAATGAAATACAGTCCGAGCAATGCCTAGGCATGCTGAGTATCAAATTATGAAGCTGATTTTGGGGAAGATTATTTCAATAAGCATACAATGCTCTCCGATATCCAGGACACATATAGGAGGTTGTTGGCGAGCTGCAACCCGTCGGCCAAACACATTCCGTACATGCTTTATCGGATTCACGTCAAGCAAAAATGCTGGCCAATCCATACGGGTGATATCCTCAGCTTTAAGGCATTCATTTACGACGTTTTCTCAGTGAGGACGGCAAAGACGTACATGTTCTTCCAGAATGATGTCCCGATATATTTGGTCTGATATGCTTCCGGTTTGAACATGTAGATTTGTTCTGGAGCCCAGTATAATTCCACCCCAAACAAGCAATCCTGCACCCCCGTAGCAGTGTCATTTAATGATGTTGTCTTGGTGGTAATGGGTGATTGGCGTTCTCCATATGAAAGTCTGACGTGAATCAGACTGCAAGCTAAACTTGGACTCGTCGGAAAACTTCACACAAGTCTTCTGTGACGATGTCCACACTGCATGTTCTCTACTCCAGGCTAACCACAGGCGACAGCGAGTTGCTGTTGAGCGGAACACATCTTACAGGTCTGCGAGCATATAGACCAATACTTCGCAAACATTTGTACACGGTATGCCTTGAAACAGTCTACCCGTGGCAAAAGATAGCTGACAAAACACGTCTGATGCAGTCTTCCGTCTTTTTCTTTCGGCAGTTACTGACAAATAACGGTCTTTATTCGTGGTTGTAACTCGGGGACGACCTGTATAGTAACATCTACAGACATTTCCATCATCATGGAATCGTTGCCAAAGTCTAAATATTACACTTTGGGCAATTCCAAGTTCCTCGAATACTTTCATCTGAATACGCCCACATTCCAGACGGCCGATAATACGTAAAATATCATCCACATGTGTCCTCTGTGTCATAACTGTTCGGTTTTGGCTTTGAGATGCTTAGAAAATGATTGTTAACTGTTTTACTCCTTTGCCACCATTCCTTATATACGACTCTCTCACACTTTCGTCATCGTGACGTACTATCGGCGCCATCTGGTGGCTTTCTGAGATTTGCATATTAGTTTTGAAGATCCGTGTGATAATTCTTTAAGTGGAATTTTTTCTTTAGGGTTTGATTTCTATGTGATTCTGAATTATCCTTAATTTATGGACATGAGCGTATTTACAAGGACACAAAGGATTTTGGCCCCTGTACCATATCCGATGTACTATATACTATTACACGAAATCTGAATATTTAAAAAAACATTGTTATAGTACGAACGGGCCTCATTAATTACATTTGACGTGCAATTTCGAACTTGATTTGTGCAGGGATCGGGTGAAAAGCCGAATATTGTCATCCTTGTATTAAACTTCTTTCCTTTTATATTAAAGATAACAAGTAAGAAAAATCATGCGTTATACGTAGATTATGGAACACTTTCAGAAATCTTTAACAACACTTCATTATCTAGAGGAATAAGGAGTTACTGTCTATAGACAAATATGTAATCCAATACTTTTGAACAACCCTGTTTTTGATGTGTCGGTTCATTTATATATATATATATATATATACATATTATATAATCAGGAAATTTAGTATAGCAAAAAAATGTATAGCTGGTTAAAATTTTTCTTTCGACAATTTATAGATGGAAATATACTTGAATATTTTTCGTTCAGTCCTGTAGTTTACATAATACCTTTATTACTTGAAAGTTTTTTGCTAAAATTTAGTTTAAAAAAATACTCTTTAAACTACTTAAATCATATTTCCAGAAATTATCTTCCTTAGGCGACCCTGTATTCAGTTATTTGATTGACCCTATCTGTATTCTACAAATATTTCTTAGTAAAGGAATGCAGTTCAACGTGCTATGCATAACCACATTTAAATAAATTACGCTCATATTCAGTAATATTTATGAGCTCTTTGTGTAACCCAGTATCTCTAAATTGCGTAACTATTAGCATTTATGCATATCATGTAATGTGCATACATTTAATGAAACCAAAAAGCGCATATTATAATTTAAAATGCATTTAGTCTATTCAATAGCCATCATCATCCATAATATACAGTAATTTGGGAAGAACATACTATTTCAAATATTTTGTGTGTCTCTGTAAATGCTATATACTTCGTATTATGCCTGAAATAACTCATATTAAGCCTCAGCGACGTATATCAATTTGTTTATACATGCAGTCGTTTACCATAATTCAAATAATTCGCAAACAAATCCTCTTTTTATTATAAAAAGGAAATATTTTATCTGGCCCTATCAATGAATATCTATTCTTTTCACTCCATATTTTGCAGAATACATATTTTAGTGAACAATGCAGTTGCATATAAATTTTATTATGCTTGACCAGGTTTAACAACTTTAAAATTCATTTGAAACAATTTCTTTGCCATAGGCCATAATGTACCGGAAATATTTTGACTGTCCCTGTACATAAAGTAATTATGATAGAAGTTTCATTTTCAGTAAGGTTCGTGTTAGAGTAAACATCAATTACGTCAAAAAATGTCATGCTAATCCGAGTATATTTAAAAGAGTTGGAGCGTGGACAGACGGCCAGACAAACCGAAATCATAAACACTTTTCAACTTTGTTAAAAATGGATTTTGCAATAATCTTTCTATTCTCGATTGCAAGCTCCCCCTTAGGAGGGGCTTGTTGAGCTAAGCCATTTGGTAGGCCTCCCCATCTAGCTTAAAGTATAACCTCCGATTAAAAATTCTTTTTTTTCTTTTGAAAAAGAGAATTTTTACAATCGACACTACGAAATGTATACGTAAAAAAATATTTTGCCCACCCTATTCAATAGAAAGCATATTTCAGGGAACCTCAGAAATTCATACTCATTTTATTCAATTATATTTCTTCAAATAATATAAAATAAAACCACAAATGATTTTCCACATTCACCATATTATACAATGGAATTATTTGAGCATCGGTACTCCTTGGCTATCCCGTCGACCCATTTCGCCTAATTATAGAAATCGTCAAAGTGTAACCCAAATTATATAAATAGAGCAATTTTTATGTTAAATAACGGAAGACCAAATAAATTAGCAAAATATAGTCAAAAACACAAATAGAACATTGCATTAAAAATCACTTGATGACATAACAAACACGTGTATCGCAGTTAATATCAAGTGAATGTGACATTTACAATCATCCATTATTGGCAAGTAATCGTACAGTGTGGGGGTAGTTTTTTGGTCGAAGTGATAAACAAGTAGACCTGAGCATCTTTCTGAACAAACTACAAATGCTTCAGTCAATCAGGATAACTTAAGAACAAGAGAGAAAAAAGGTTGACATCTACTATATCACTTGAGTTGATGGCAAGGTTTTGGTCTCAAAATATAGCTAGATGCAGTAGTGTGAGTTTTACAGCAAATTGGAAATAATTCGTGAAGGTTCCCACATGACATAATGGATCAGTTTCGTAAAAGTGAAGCAAAGTTACCCTGTTTGACTGTACATAATTCTTTTTCAATAACGAATGTGACATAATAAACATCAGTACCTTGCATCAATTACATGGCAATCTGCGTAATTCCAGAGTTAAGTCATAATCAGATGGGCGTGGGCTATATCGAAGTCATAATATTTTTTTTTCTAAATACAAGGTTTTGGTGATTGAATTGACTGAGGTACGCAAATATTTCAAGGGCTATTTTCCCCAATATTTATTGACATTTAAAACTTATACCAGGCTGTTATTCCCTTACGAATAAACAATCAAAACAATCAGATTAAGCTATCTTGAAATTAAGCAACTTAAAAGATTACAACAGGTATCTGCAATGGCTTAACAATTAAATTAGAATATTTTCTTTTAATATAAACCTGATGAGACAAGCTTAATTCTAAATATTTTTACCAACCTTTACTTATATTTCAAATGTCATAAGACTGTTCTTACCTTTTAAAATATTAACACACTACTATTTTTCAGTATTACCGATAAGTGAGGGGGACCTGCTCTTTTCAAAACAAACATTTTCAGCTTAAATATTGATAAGAAAATCAGATTTTCAATAAAAGAACTTTAATTGTGAAAAATCAGAATTAACAAAACTATTTTTTTAAATTTAAATATTATCAATAATTAT
This sequence comes from Maratus speculifer, assembly GCA_964019185.1. Classification (NCBI taxonomy): domain Eukaryota; kingdom Metazoa; phylum Arthropoda; class Arachnida; order Araneae; family Salticidae; genus Maratus; species Maratus speculifer. Next base: position 356,123,260 of record OZ025296.1, read on the forward strand.
AATTTCTTACAAGCTTATAATTGTAAAAAAAATAGATATTTATATTTTCAGATAATAAAAATAAAATGGTGTTTGCCAGTGCTCATGATTGTAGCACCTCACATTTAAAAGGTTTCTCATCAGTATGAATTAACAGATGTCTGCTTAAATGGCCCTTTTGAGAGAATTTCTTTTTGCACACCTCACATTCAAAAGATTTTTCACCAGTATGAGTTAACAGATGTCTGCTAAAACTGCTCCTTTGAGAAAATTTCTTGTTGCACACCGCACATTCAAAAGGTTTTTCACCAGTATGAGTTAACAGATGGCAGCTTAAACTGAACCTTTGAGAGAATTTCTTGTTGCACACCTCACATTCAAAAGGCTTTTCACCAGTATGAGTTAACAGATGGCTGCTTAAATAGCTTTTTAGAGAGAATTTCTTGTTGCATATATCACACACAAACGGTTTCTCCCCACTATGAGTTAACAGATGGCAGCTTAAGTTGCTTTTTTGTGAGAATTTCTTATTGCATACCTCACACTCAAAAGGTTTCTCATCACTATGAGTTAAGAGATGGCTGCTTAAATGGCCCTTTTGAGAGAATTTCTTGTTGCATACATCACATACAAAAGGTTTTTCAACAGTATGAACTAACAGATGCCTCCTTAAATCATTCTTTTGAGAGAATTTCTTGCTGCATATATCACATGCAAACGATTTCTCTCCAGTATGAATTAACAGATGTCTGATTAAATTGCCCTTTGTAGAGAATTTTTTGTTGCATACCTCACATTCAAAAGGTTTCTCATCACTATGAGTTGACATATGACTGCTTAAATGGCCCTTTGAGAGAATTTATTGTTGCATAAATCACATTCAAAAGGTTTCTCATCACTATGAGTTAAAAGATGCGTGCTTAAATTGCTCTTTTGAGAGAATTTCGTTTTGCATACCTCAGATACAAAAGGTTTCTGACCAGTATGACTTAACAGATGACTACTTAAATAGCTCTTGTGAGAAAATCTCTTGTTGCATACATGACATACAAACAGTTTCTCACCAGTATGAGTTAAGAGATGTGAGCTTAAAGCATCATTTTGAGAGAATTTCTTGTTGCATATATCACACACAAACGGCTTCTCACCAGTATGAGTTAACAGATGTCTGCTTAAATGGCTCCAGGGAGAGAATTCTTTGTTGCATATCTCACATAAAAAAGACTGTTTTGACAGAAATTCTTGCATAAGTCACAAATAAAAAGTTTTTTTGTCTCAGTTAGAAGCTGCTTTTTAAAAAAGTTCTGTTAAGAGATATTTTGCTGCATTTGATTCACACATTGAATATATTTTGAGTATTGTAATGTGTTAGATTAATGGTTTTATGCATCTGCAATAAAATAAAATGAATTAATGTCAGTTTTAAATTTGATAAAATAAAAACAAATAAACATATCATGAAAATTTAAAATCGATGAAGGAAATAAATTGTAATAAAATGTCTACCATAGTATTAAAAACTACACTAGTCTCCCAATCATCTGAAGTTAGTGGAATCAAAGGTGGGTCAGATGCCTTTCCTAACAGTATGAAGATTAATTTGTAAATAAAATAAAAAATAACATTGTAAAAATAAATTGCTTATTATAAATAAAATATGAAGTAAAATTTAGGAGAAAATACTGTAGCTTAACATCTAAGAAAACAATGATACATTTTAGAATGTATAGAGAGAAAATTAATTTTTTTGTGGCTATGGAACTTTAATATGCAAATGTGTTTAGTAAGAAATTCCCCAGATTTCAGAATATTTTTGTCTAAATGTTAGTGTTTATTGCTAAAGCATACTGTATCATTTGATATAAATTACAATGTTATAAAGTAATGTAACCAGTGACATCGATAAGCATATGCCGTGGACTCATCCACCTCAAACGAATATCTGGGTTCCTCAAGCATGCATTCAACAACGCCCAAACTACTAAGACGGAATCACAAAGAACACGTAAAAAATTCCATTTTAGACAGGTATACTCTTAAACGGCATAATTCAAAGTTTCACCTTTTCCATGGCTATGAACTTTTCTGTTTTTGGCAAATTTTCAACATAAACATGTTTCGTTTGGACCGTATCCATAAAACTTATTAAAACGTATTATCTCTGTAGTGCTTTACATATTCATAGTTCCTAAAACTTCAAATTTATCTAAAATGGAACATTTTGCCATTGTGTATAATTCTTGGCAAGTTTTCAAAGAATATGGAATCATCCATAAATGGAAACAATTCACGGTCCCGAAGAATAAGTATACAAGTATTAGCTAAGATGGAAATTAGATTTGATGAAATCGACTGGCACTGATAGTTAAGAGAAAATACCAATTTATACCATGCAATATCATCCCACTGATTGAGTTTTGAGTCCATTATTTTTGTTTATCTTATAATTTTGTACCAAATGCAGTTGACTTTCTCAAATGTGCAACTTAAAATCAGCAACTCTTTAAAATCCGCACATAATTTTCAGATGTAAAATATGAAGATTTCAGTTTAGATGCAGGGGCAATTTTTTTTTCTTTTTTCTTTTTAATTTTACTGAATTCATGTTTTTTATGAAGGAAGAATAAATTTATTTTTGAAAAAATTCAAGATAATCACAATTTTCTTGCTAAATATATTTATGTGTTAATCAATTTTTTTTGTTATTAAGTCCGGCAAACCTGAAATAAAACTTCCTTATCTTATGATTTTGATATGAATTAGTAATATACTTTTTTATGAGACAAATTGCACTGAATTATTTAGGAAAAATACATTTCATAATGTATAATTTGACCTTCGCTTTTTAATATTTTAATTACATTAAATATTATCTAAATTTTTATTATTTTAATTTATTAATTATTATCATATTTTATTATATTATTGTTAGCATCCGTTACAGTTTTGATTGCATCATTAATTAAATTCAAAAGACTGTTTAAAATATGTAAACGAAGCAATTACCAGAAATAAGCAAAATTCTCAAAAACTCTGGTCCCAAGCTGTGCGGATTTCAGGGAGTCTGCTGTAATATTATAAGGTAATGTGCTACACGGAATTAATAAAAGCTACTCTATTATTGAACTGATTATTTGTGAACTTTTACAGTCATTTTTAAAAAAATCTTAAGAAATCTGAAATCTGATTTATATTCTGTTCTAAAACATGCTAGTGATGTCTTTTCAGCTCTTAAAGAGTTTTTGTCAATCAATAAGCGAGAAATAAGAAACTGACGCTAACTTTAAAGCTTGTTGACAAATTGAAAAAAGAGCAGATTTCCTGGCAACAAAAAACTTTGATATACATATTTTTTTAATCATATAGAAATAGATTCTTTGTCAAGGTTGGCTATTCAATGGAGAGAGATAATACATATCATCAGATAAATATGAAGAATATTTCCACAAATCAAAGTTTCTTTCTCAATTGAATTCTTTTATTTAGAGCCTCATTCATACTTATAGAAAAAGCAGGGGGATACTGAAAGGTTTTGACTTCACTTGGGATTTTACATAATAATGGTAATCTATTGTCATTTAATTTTTTCTACCGGAGCCCTTTTTAAATACATAAATGGATTTGGAAGGGCAGATATTTTATGTATTTATTTAGCATTGTAATTTTGCTTTTATTCATTAATGCAGTTACAGAATTATGGGAAAATTCAAAAATTTTGTACGAATTCAAAATAGTACGAAAAACATTGGAAACTATTTTTATACTGACTGTCTATTGTCATTGATATATACCATTGATTGATTGATTTATACTATTGACCAATTTAGGGGGTGTCCCCCTCGAAGCATTGAAATGTCTCACCAGAAAATTTGTGATTTTATTCTCATTAATCGCCTATAAATGAGCTACCTCTCTCCCAAATTTCAAAGTGTTTTTTCCAGAGTTGCAAACATCCTTACCGCAGAAAAATGTCTTAGTCATCAGAAATGACCACAATTACTGCGGTGAATGCTGAGTTTAACATTGCTTACAGAAACTTCACAGATGGAAGCTGAGTTTTATATGAAGAGTGTGGTGATGAAGTTCTGCTTTTAACAATAAGAAATCCAAAGCTTAAATTGAACATAATTCACATAATAAACTCCGAGAACTTATTGCTGAACTTGAGAACGCCCTAAAACTGTTTTGAACTATCTGAAATAAATTGCTTTTAAAGTAAAATAACAAAAATTAATATTATTTTTTACACAACCCAATATTTCTAAAAAAGTGTCAATCAATCAGAAATAAAATTGTTTTAAAAAATTAGCATCCTTGAAATTTTCGACCAGATATCAGAAGAAACTGGATGAGACCAAATAGGGTACCAAAAACAGCATAACATGTAACTGACAGATCCAGAAGAGTTATGGCTGTGTTAGACAACTCTAACTAGATAATTTTTTCCAACATAAACTGTATTTGTTGTTCGTGCTTCTTATATCACTAGTTTCTTTAGCTAAAAGAGAATGCTGTTTTCTTAAATATTAACCAGCTAACAGTTAAATGTATATCAGAAATTTCTTTAAAATAAACTAAAATTATAATCCAACCAAAATTAAGTTAAATAATTTTAAATAAAAATTCTGATGCAGAATATTTTAATAAAACTTGAATAACATTTTCGATGATTCTAGGGTTAAACTTAACTATTTAATCCTAATTTTAATGCAAGCAAATGATTATGTTGTACGAAACTTGAGTAAAATACATTTAACTTTTCAGTATGGGCTCAGTTTTTTGTACAATAGTGTTTGTAAAATCTCTAGTATATCATCATGCAACTTCATTGTATTACTAGCTACAATTATGGAGATAAATCCAACTTTATTTTATACATGAGTTTCTTTTAAATTAAGAAATGAAATGATGCATATACATAAATTCTTAAAGTTACTCGAAATACTTCTATTACCCCATACACACCCAGTCAATCTTGTCAAGATGTGATTGCAAGCAGATAGAAAAAAAATTTTTAGACTTCCATTTAAAGAAGTGTAATCAATATCTCTAAGATACGATCTTTTGCTTGTTTCGTTGGTATTTTGAAACTCTTCTATTTATGACAGGCTTATGTTATAGAAAGATACCCCTTTTGCCAGTTTTATTGTATTGTAATATTACATACATATTTAAACATTTGTATTATCTTTTAAGTCATTTATTTGTATTATCTATCATAATATTATCTTTTAATTTCACACGTATAATAAATATATAAAATAATAAAAACATTTAAGGATACAGTATATTTGCTACTACTCAATTATCCCGTCGACCATTTTTGCCAAATTATAACAATCATCAAACTAATAGCCAAATTATGCATGTTGATGTAATTTTTATTTTAAATAATGAAAGAACAAATAAATTAGTAAAATATAAATAAAAATACAAATAAAAAGTGGAATTATAAAACCCTTGATGATGTTTTAAACATGCGTATCACATATAATATCACTGAATGTGACATTCACAATCATCCATTATTGGAATTTAATCTTATAATTTGCCAATAATTTTTTGGTCGATGGGATAACCAAGTAGCACTGTATATTTATTTACATGTGTGTATATAATATGCATTTATATACCAAGTCTTTTGATATTATCTGTACTTAAGATGTAAAAACGGAACCAATAAAATTTCATTCCAGTATCTGTCTGTCACAGGCATTTTACTCATAGACTAGGGAATGAGGAAAGTTCAAAAAAGGCTGAAGTAATAAAGGCTATTGACCAATCTATTTAGACATCAGGATCAGGTGCGAGAAAGTGGCGCCATAAAAGTAAACTTTTTTTAAAGAAGGCCTAAAAACCAGACTACTACATTTATTTTAATGAAACATTTGATGCATTTCATATACAGTGGATTCCTATAGATCAAGAATGAATGATAAGTTTTGGAATTATATGCACTCAAAATTTAGTGCTTCTGATGTTAAATTACATTTGGTTCTACTTGGTTATCCCAACGACCAAAGAACTATCGCCAAAGTATAAGGTTAACCCTTTAGATCCCAAAACGCCCGAGTCATCAGAAACCCGTAACGGCCGAAAGACGGCCTGACTTTTTCTCCCCTCTCTTTTGTGAAGTGTAAGTTGTTGAACATGGATCGGGCGTGGTTGTTTATTCCGGTTAATGGACAGTAGATAGGAACACAATGGGAATAGGTGCCGTTCAACATACACAAATACAATAGGTTTATTTTAGGTACGAAGACTGTCTGTCGAGTAGTACAAATCATGATTTTGTCAGTTATTACTTAGATCTCTGTCATTTGTTTTTATTTTGTCCTTATTTTAATAATATTACTGTATAGATTGTAAAACATTAGAAAACTGAATAATAAAAAATGTACAATAATAATAAAATAATGATTTATATATATTTATATTAATTTTGATATATATTAGTAGATAAATGAAATTATTTTCAAGAAAAATGAAAGTATATAATAAAAAGTTTTAATATTTTTTTCACTTAAGAATCTATATTAGTCACGTGGGGAAACTTGAGCGCTGTTGTTAAACCAATGGGAGAAATCTAAGCAAATATCAAACTCGCAGTTAGTTGAATTTTTATAATCGGTTCTATCCGGATCCAAAGATGAATGGTTTCACTTCTAAGTACTGAAGTATTCGCTTCTAAGTAATGAAAATATTTCTTCTATAAGGAAAGGGCAGCTGACGTCACTGTGGGCTCTTATTAGTGTGGGCAAGCTGTTTTCGCCCGCGCTTCATTATAGCACCGACTCTACATATGAACTCAGGCATTCTGATTGGTCTACAAATTGTATTATGGTTGTCTGCTTGCTATGATTGGACTACGTCGTCAAGATTGTTCCTACAATGATCGCTATGACAAAAATGTAGCGGTAGATTGGTTGACAGAAGTGTTTTTTTGTAAACATGCCCTTTCCTTATTCTGCGCTTCTTATGTTATACCCCCCTTTTTTTAATATTCAAGTAATAAGGCATAAAATTATTAAAGAAATCTTATTATCAAATCAATTTATAAAATCGATACTCAGGAATGAAAAAATATTTAACCGTTTAATTCTTACAATTAATTATTTAAATTTTAAACATCCCTTTTTTTACAGAATTTTATTAAATGCAGCGATTAAATCATAAGTGTTGGTATGGACACATGAAATTTTGGTTATCTGTTTTAATACCACCATATTTAATTATTAGAAAACCTCTTGTAATTTTTATATATTTTGATGATTATACCTTATTATATTTCAAATTAAAAATTATCTAAATTCTTTAATTTATGAATAAGTCAAGCGGCTATTCAAGTATTGCATAAGCATTTTCAGTCATTTTCATTTTTATTCATTTTGTATCTGTCCTCCTTTCTTAAAAAAAAAAAAAATAATAATAATAATAATAATTTTTGATCTTCTCCCTCCTTTTTTTATTATGTTAGATTTTATAATGTTTTGTGCATAACACTTTTTCCAAGAAAAAATTAATTACCAATAAATCACATTATTAATTTATATAAATAGCCATATCTTAGATTGTAATAATAAAAAAAAGTATAGTAAATAATGGTTAATTAATGTAATTAAAACGCTCATTTCCCACCATAATTTGTTTGTTTATGGTTATTGCATTGTAGTTGCTTCATTGTCAAAAGCTTAAATAAGAACTGTTGTAACTAAGCCTCCCTCTTGTCGGAAACAAGCAGATCATGTACAATCCCCCCCCCCCCACCCCATTTTCCACTTATTCATTTTGTATCTCTCCCGCTCTTAAATTGTGATACTAAAAAAAAAAGTTTAGTGTATGGTAAATAATGGTTAATAAATGTAATTAAAAAGCTCATTTCCAATCGTGATTTGTTTGTTTATGATTATTGCATTATAGTTGCTTCATTATCAAAAGCTTAAGTAAGAACTGTTGTAACTTTGCCTGCCCCTTGTCTGGAAACAAGCAGATCATGTACGACCCATTTTCCATATTCCTTACATAATACTTGAACGGCTCCCAACTGGAGAATGACTTTTTAAATTACCTTCACCAATGAAAATTATAAGTAGCTGAATATTTTCAAATAATGATTACTTTTTTACATTGCTTTTTTAAATTAAGTTAATTTAATTGACCGAATAATTTATTAAATATTATGTATCCATTGTTATAGAAAGGAAAGTTACCTAAAAATAATGGCATCAATAAAGTGGAAAAAATTAAAACATATGAATATTTATATAAAAATTTATCTCAATTTAAATTAATGTAGAAGTATTAAATTATTAAACATTTTTCAACATATAATTTTATTTGAAAAAAAAAATAGATATTTTGTAAGAGTATGTTGTATAAATGGTTAAAAATGCATTAAATATTTTTATTTTTCCGAAAAATGTATCAAGGAAAAATTTTAAAATTTAAAATATGTATTCTTTTTTTTACTAATAAAACAAAAAAAGCTTTTAAATATTAAAACAAATATATGTGTTTAATTTACAACTAAAAGTTTTGTTTATAAAACAAAGAATAAAAAAATCCTTTATCTTATGATTATTTAGCAGTGATATCATAAACATACTCTTAAGTCTAAAAATAATTTGTCACTCCGTTTAGCAGAAGATTATGAGAAAGCATAGCTTTTGGATTTATGGTTATTGGGATTAAGGGGGAAATGGATAACAAAAGGTATAACAATAGGTTCTTCTTTGGGCAGATACTACAGCAAAAGGGTTGAACCATACATGTATGTATGAATAACTAAAGCAAGCCACCTCACCTTTCATGGGGGGGGGGGGTGAAATGTCAGGCGGCTTTCCAGGATTCTAAGGAAGATAAAAATTTCATTGCTCTGGGACATAAAGAGTTAAATGTCAATAATGGATAAAAATGAATGTCACATTCAATGACATTAAATAGGATACACATGCTTAAAACGTCATTAAGTGATTTTCATTTCGACTTTTTATTTGTATTTTTATCAATATTCTACTAATTATTTGCTTTTTCGTCATTTAAAATAAAAATTACATCTACATTTATAATTTGGCTATTAGTTTGGTGATTTGTATAATTTGGCAAAATTAGTCGGTGGGATAACCAAGTAGTACCTTGCATTTTCATATTTTAATGATTATCTTGTGAAATTATTCTCCTAATGTGCTAATTTTTTTTATGTACTAACACTAAAATACCAAAACATAAATGTGTTGAATTTCTATTTTTAAAAATTTTATCATATAAATTATGAAATTATTAGTTGAAAAAAAATATCAATTGCAACCTACAGTTTTTTAAAGGATTTAGTTTATTAAGACCTGTTTTAGGGAAATCCAAAAAAAAAAAAGATTTTCTTCCAAATAATTTTCAAATTATGCTTAAAAAATGCAAAATGATGGTTTAAGGTATCATCCATGATAGAAATAACTTGATATGTTGAAACTTTGGTACTACTTAGTTATCTCGTTGACCAATTTCAACAAATTTTATAAATCGCAAAATTATATTTATTGACATAACTTTTATTTTAAATAACAAAAAAAAATAGTAGAATATTAATAAAAATACAGTCAAAGTTCTATAATCTGCAGAAGTTGGGGCTAAAAGTTATGTGGATTATGGAATATTGTGTATTATAGAATATTATGGATTATACATCGTTTTATTATTCCTCTAGATAGCAGTTTAATTCTATAATCAATATAATATAAAAATGTAAATTTAAAAACTAAAATGAATTAATTTAATACGCTATCTCAAAAATTTCCTTTTAAATGTTATTTTATCAAAAAAAAAAGGATATGTGCGCATTTAAGAATAAATATATATGTTCCAAAATATAGTTTGCTTTTTATTGTTAATAAAATAAAAGAGACGTTTTATCATGTTTTTTTTTCTATTTCTTTATTATTTATTTTAAAAAATGATTTTTGGATCACAAATTTTTTAATTTTCTTAATTGTTTAACATTCATAAAGTAGTGAAAATTATAGAAAACTGCTGATTATGGGTGTGCAGATTATCGATCATTGACTGTAAAAATTACTTAATGACGTTATGAACGCGTGTATCATATTTAAAAACACTAGCTGCACCCGTCGAAACTCGACGGAAAAGAATATATATTAGGTATGATACATATCAATCTTATATAGACAGTGAAATACTGAGCGAAATAAACAATTACCACCTCTTAAAATAGGGATAACATAGCTTTTCATGATGAAGATACACAAACTTCAGAAAATAACAAAAAATAAGGAAAACAACTCACAAATTATTATGTTGGACTTAACTTCAGCTACAAATCTTTTTTTTAATGCGGTTTCTAAACCTTAAATATAATTTAAATGCCAAATTATTTAGGAAGTTAATATTATATCCCGAAAGACGAATTCAAAAATATCTGCATAGTTTATTTTTTCTCTGTTTAAATATCGCTTGTTTAAATATTTTCATATTTATCCCTGTTTAAATATTTTCATTTGTGCACAACACGGACCTTTAAATTAATAGAAGTTCACTTTATTAAGATGCAGGAATTAAAGTCAATGAATATGACATCATCACTGACACAGCTGCTATGACAATGTATATTATATTCATGGAATAAATTTATCTGGTTTCTGTATGATGACATTTTCTCCATCGACAAAATTTCACTTTAGGTATTATATTTTATTAAAGTTTATCTTCTGTTATTTTACTTACATAATACTTAATAATATTACAGCTGAACCTCGAAAATCCGGACCTCCAAATTCCGGAAATCTCTAAAATCCAGACATTTTTACGATTTCAATTTTATTAATTTTTAAAATAAGACATAGCTGTAATTTTCATCAACTGCAGTTAAATTCTGATAACTATACTAAAAATATATACATAGATATATTCTGGTTAATATTGTAATGACTTGCCGTTAATTAAACACTTTATTATTACAAAAATTAAAAAGTTAAAAAGCGTTCAACAAAATTTACAGTAATGAATCATGATGAAATGAATGAATCGTTGAATTAATCATGAATTTTGATACTTGAAAATATTTCGGTTTAAAAAAAAAAAAAAAAAGTAAATTCTGTCGAAAAAACGGAGAAATTTGTAAAAAATAGAAAGCCAAAACAAGCATGAAATCAATTAAAAAATCTTGAAAAACGCACATTTCATCAAAGATTCATGATTCATTCATTTCATAATGATTCGTCTCACTCTCAATCGCCTTTGAGAATCGGGAGGGAGGGCGCTTTCTCGGAATTTTTTGAAAATTTCAAATTCTTTATAAAGTGAGGAGGGGGCGTTTGATCGGGAAGAGAGGATTAACGGGATTTTGCGGTATTATATAGCCATAAAAAAGATTTTTTAATAAACCTCCAAAATCCGGAAAAATCGAAAATCCGGAATCGCCGCGGTCCTGACAGTTCCGGATTTTCGAGGTTCAACTGTACTCAGTAAATAATCTGTGTATTGCAGGGAATAACTAAATGCAATCATTTTATTATGATTAATTTTTAGGAAAACCTTTATTTTTTTTGTTTGAAAAGCGATTATACATTCACCAATGAGATCAAGCTCCTGATTGGTGGAAAATAATGAAACAAAATAAATTTTGAGAAAAACTTAACCTGTTGCCACTGTTTTGAAGAAATGCCACGAAAAAGCTTTTAAAATTAAAAATAAAATATAAAAATTGAAATAAATTAAAAATTAGTCAGAATGGGCACATCTACACATAAACAGCTTTCATTTAAAAAAATAATTATCAAAATCGGGCCAGTAGAAAGCTCAGGGCTGATGACCAAAAAAACAGCCAGGTGTTTTAAATATATAGATTGAAGTGGACATTCACGATCATCCATTATTGGCATTTAATGTTACAGTTTAACGATAGTTTTTTGGTCGACAGGATAACCAATTAGTACCGAAACTTCTTATATGCTATCCTATAATCTGGCAGTCTTCAGTGACTGCTTGAAAGGTGCCTAACATGCCTTGATTAAGAAGGGGGCTCTATCAGTCCACAATCAAGAACTAAGCTTCAATTTGGATACAGCCTCTAAAACACACTTGTTTTAAAATAATTAATTTCTCAGAAACCTTTTATATGAATTGCATGAAAATTTGTTTTTAAGCTAATTGAAGAGTGCTGAGTTCATTTATGCAGTCAGAATTTGGTATTTCAATAGAAAAAAACAAAGAGTTTGTTTTAATATGTTTATCCCCCTTAAGCAAATTTTATATACACCATTTAAAAGTAGACTTTATTTCAAATTGTTTGGTATCAATAACTTTCTTCTACGATAAGTTGTTGAGAAGTTAGTAGAGGGAGTTTACTTTTTTCCACGATTGTACAAATCCATAAAAAATATTTTTAACATATTACCGTATTTTCGGGCGTATGCGCCGCACCCACCGTAAGCGCCGCACCTCCTAAAATGCATTAAAATAAAACAAATATTCATCAGAAGCGCCGCACCGCCGTATGCGCCGCACTTACGAAAATACATCAAAATATTAAAAATTGCGTTATATTTAGTGTTTTTTCGCGTTTTTTTAACATTTGTAATATAAATCCAATTTTAAATTTAGTATATTTTGTATATTTTTTATGATAAAATTAAATTTGAATTCGTGCAGCCTTTTTTTTCGCGAGTATTTAATACGTTTTTATAGTTTGTAACGAGGTTTGCAGGGGTTTATCGCGATATTTGACAAAATTTGCAAGGTTTTATCGCGATATTTGACGAATTTGCAGTTTTTTCGCGATACTTGAAAAAATTTGCGTTTTTTATGGGGATGAGCAAGGAATGAATCATGATGAATTGAATAAATTATGAATATTTGAATGGAACAATGTCAGTTTGTTCTGCATGGCCTAGTTGCATATCAACCGTACGTCCAGTCTAGAGGTAGTTCGCCAATGTGAGGCATTAGGGATATTTGAATGACAAATTAATCATGAATTTTTATACTTGAAGCAATACTTGAAAAAATTGCGTTTTTTTTTAAAAAAAACGTAAATTCTGTCGAAAAAGTGCAGAAAAAAGAGATTTTTGTAAGAAAAAAAATCATAAAAAGAATGAAATCTATTAAAAAAATCGCAAAAAAACACACATATCATCAAAGATTCATGATCCATTCATTTCATCATGATTCACACCGTTCTCATTCACCTTTGAGAACGGTACCAATCATGATGAAATGAATGAATCGTGAATCTTTGATGAAATGTTCGTTTTTTTTAGATTTTTTAATAGATTTCATGGTTTTTTTTTCAAATTTCTCCTTTTTTCTGCGTTTTTTCGCCTGAATTTACGTTTCTTTTCGTTTTTTGCCGTTTATTTATAGATACGACATATTTGCGTTTTTTCTAACAATTTTTTTACAATTCTTTTGGGCATTCTATTTGGCGAACCTTTGAGAAATTCATGATTTTTCCTCGATCTTTTGACATAATTTGTGTTTTTTAGAGATTTTTTGACATATTTCGCGTTTTTATTGCAATCTTTCGTTGAAATGTGATTTTTTTGCGATACTTCGGCGAAATTCATTCATTTTCCGCGAACCCTTGATAAAAGTCGTGTTTTTTTCTCCCGATTCTTTGATAAAATTCTTGCTTTTTCTGGGAATGATTGACAGAAATTAGGCTATCATTTGTCGAAATTCGCGATATTTTTTATACTTCGCATTTTCTTCCTGATGATTGACTTTTCACAATTTTCAGAAAAATTCCAATCAGAATCACCTCTGTCATGAACATCGCTGCAAGGAAAAAAATATATCGTATCCGCCGCCCCGGCAGAAGCGCCGCAGTAAGCATAATTTTAACTTTTAAACTCGTATGCGCCGCGGCGCTTACGCCCGAAAATACGGTAATTAAATTAAAAAAATAATGTTTAACTTTTTGAATAGTATTTAACTTACATTCATGAACCTTGCTTTGTTTCTTTAAAATTGAAATTTTTATATGGTCTGTTTTCATAATCACTTTGCAATTTGGATGTTCTGCCTTTCTTTTTATTGTTCAATTTCTTGTGTTTTTTATATTTGTTGTATATTTATATATATCCCTTATACCACTTAAAAAAAAAAAGAAAAAAATCATAATTATCTTTCTAAACTAAATTTAGAAAATAAAACATAATATAAATTGTTTTTCAGAGTTAAAATTACACTTCAAGGTGTTATAAATACTATATATATATATATTTTATCATTTAATTATAAAATATAAAGCATTTTATGTATATGAAAGTTAATATATATAAAATCATAATAGAAAATTTGCCTATCATACAATATTTAGGTTAAGCCTAGCCATACCCCTGAAAACAAATCATAATAAATAGAACTCTAAAATTTATTCATTCCTTTTGATCAGTCCTTTAGATGTTCCAGAAAAAGTCTGAACTAAAATTAACAGTTTTCACCCGTTAATAATCATTAACAGTTTAGAATACTTTTATCACACAATACAAAAACTTTAGTAGAAGAGTAAGCAAAAGAAATATATCTTACCATTAACTTACTTTAGAAAAGAATTCATTAAATTCTAAAAAGGTTTTTCAATTATACCTCTATAGGTCATTATATTTCAAAAATTTACCGTCTACTTGCAGAGAAGTTTCATATCATCCAAATTCACATAGAAGAAACAGACGCCAACGCCATGAATGAATCACGCTGGCCGAATTTGAATGAATCATACCAATAAATCAGCGGCAAAAGAAAGTTCAACATCTGAAATTTTTACATTCTCACATCTACCAATATTAACATTTGTTTCAAGAATTAAGAAAAATATCCTGTTCAATTAAAAAACAAAACAAAACGGTTATTTATGAAAAATGAATGATTCGTTACTCAAAATTCTGGAATCCTTTATTTGAATTTACCCTCTAGTGAATCCACAGAAAAAATTGACACTTAACATCCTACATTACAGCAGCATCTTCATTAGAATCTAGATGAGAAATAATTTTGAATAAAGATGAAAATTTCCTGATGAACAATTTTAAAGATTGATTAAACTGAATTATCGATCATTCATTATCTGAAATTAACTTGATTATTAAGTAATTTCCTTGAATCGAGTACTTTAGATTTTATGTATTCTTTTGACGCCATCTTTTGGTAAATAACATAAATGAACAAATTTTTTGTTGAAAGTATAGAATTTTAGATTTTTTTTAAAAATAAGACAATACAGGATGTTTTGATTTAATTTGAGATTATTTTTATCAGGTTTTTTAGAACTCAGCGTATATCCATTAAATTTTAATTTTCCTTGCATTGTAAATAAAAATAAATTATTTCATATCAAATATAATTGTTAGAATATGTTGGAAAATGTTGTTTTCAATATTTTGATTGCTTCTGACTAGTAGCACAAATTATTATTATTATTATTATTATTATGTGATAACTTTCATAAATTCACTGAAAGGTTAACATTTTACAAGGATGGCCAGGTGTAATTTTATTGAAAATAAATTTTATGAATCCTTTTAGTTTGTTATTTGATTTTCATTATAAGAACAATTCTTTGTATATTAATTTCTTATTTCATAAAAATAATATTAAAAGCTTCAGAATATTGATGGAAAAATATGCTCATTCTTTGAATAACACAACTTTTTTATTATTATTACAGTGTAAATAATGCTGTATCTGGCACCAATTCTCTGAACATCAAACCATTAAAAACTCTAAATATAGTGCAATATAACTAGAATATTTGTAAATGATTAAATTAAACATGCATGTCTATAAATGCATATAATTATATTTGAATTTTGATAACTAAACAGTTTTTTCTTTTAAAATGAGAGAGAGATTACCTGCTGCTGTCACTATAATAAATGAACTTATTGTGGATGGAGACATTTCATAACTTATGTTAAGGAAATTATTGCGTATAAAGATATGAATATTTGTAGTTTTATAGAGAAATCCTTGATTATTAAAGTGAAACAGAAAGTGTTTAGAGGAATTATTTTAGCACTATTTATGTTGAAGGCATAAAATAGTGTTTTTTAAAGAATTTTATAAAACAAAAAACTATGCATAACCATTTAAATATGACACTTTCTTGAGAGTTTCTTCTTGTCAATTTTTATTCATATCATTTCATTAAAGATTATTTCACATTTCGAAAAAATGCATTTTTTTACTTATTGTTGTCAAATTTAATACAGTAGCTCAAATCCATCACCCTAAAATCCACACATCATCACAAATATAAAGCAGGCCCGGACTGGTTCCATTGGGGGCCCTCGGCTAGAGACTGAAAAGGGGCCCCTTACAGGAAATTTAGCGAAAACAGAATATTATATTTTATTTTTTTAATTAGGTTTAGATGATGAAAAACCACATTTAGGCTATTTTGTCACGTGGTAAATAGTTAAGTAGTCCTTGAAGGACGTAGTGACGCAAATTGCCAACTGAAAAGAGCTGTATCTTGAGTACTACCTTCCATCACGCTGAATAGTATGAGAGCATATGGGTCTTTTAAAATAATATTATAAGAACATTGAAGCTAACCTATTATCTGTTATAGAGGTTTGCACGAACCTGGGATTGGCCCGAGGCCCGTATCCAGCGCGGTCTGCGGGCCGGATAGGCAAAAAAAAATTAGCGGAAGTGCTGAGCCGATAAAAAAAAATTAGAGAACCTGCCAACCCAATAAAAAAATTTAAACGAAGACGATAAAATATGATTTATTTTCAGTGAATATGACTTTCGCGAGAATGAGTATAAATGTGCGTCACGAGCCGATGCTAGTTTGACAACATCCATACAAAAATGTGGGCATGAGACAGTTATGTGGTATCAGAGGCAGGATTTAATTTTTTCCGCAGACTCCCTAAGGTCAGGTGTGCTTTTTTTTCTACGTAGGAGAGTCGGGCCAGAACTGGCCTTAAATGTTTTCAGAATGTGTACGGCAGTTACTGTGCTTTTTAAAAGTATTAATAGCGATAATAAACTTCTGTTAATGGAATCTTTGGAGGTATAACTTAGGGTGGTTTTCAGTACACTTCTCAAAAAGGGAAACTTTCGGACTAATTTTTAACTGTAAATGCATAAAATTGACAGGCGTGACTATTGAAGGAATTGGGAATCAAATAATTTTTCCATTTTTGGTAAATAAATTATCAAGTTGTAAGAGATTTTGTCACGTGACTACAGGTTTTTCCTCTTTTCAATGACATCGCTTCCAAAAATTTAGTTCAAAATGCTAATTTTGACAACATTTCTAAAATATATAATGTATTTATCAAAAAATGGAAGACACCATTCGATTACATAGGTTCTGAATAAAAGAAAGAAAAAAAAAGCAAAACTTATGCATTTCCGAAGAAAGTGAATTTAGAAATGTGACAGGAACTAACTCCTTTGGATTTGAAAGAAGCTCCAATAAATGACAGAGAAATATTTTCACAAATATATTTTTTCTAATACATCTTCAAAAGTTAATATTGTTCTTACCATCTTTTTTTTTCCTTTAAATCTAAATTACATTAATTTTATAATGAGTCTTTATTGAATGTTCAAAAATTTTGGCTTCTAAGTAGGGCCTGACTTAGATTGTGAGGAGCCCCTTCAATCTTAAAATTTTTCGTGAATTATACTGAAGTGATTAAAACTAAAATTCATACCTATTGTATGTGTACATAAATTTTGAACCAAATAATATTCACATTTATACATAATAGTAGAAGAAAGATAATTTAAAAAACTATAGAATGCGTTTTTTTCCGATTATAAAAATGTTAGGATAAATGTGATCCGTTAAAATGTAAATACACTAACTATTAGCTTTTTTGATGATGTAACTAGTACCTGAAGTGTGCGTGGGGCATGGAAACGAGGAGGTACGAGAAGAATGCCCCTTAAAACTGAGAAAAAAGAACTTTGGTCACTTTTGGCCATTTTTTTTATCATTTGGCACTCGTTTAACGAAAACTTATATCTGTCCTTGGGGGGGGGGGGGGGGGGAGGGCTCAAGCCCAGGGCAATTGCCTCGCATGCCCCTGCGTTAGTTAGACCCTACTTCTAAGTAATCATTAATGTTATTATTGTGTATTTTCTGTGTTGCAAAAACATCGTGATTTAAAAGTATAGTTTTAAAATATAAAATATTTCATCAATGTATATGTGGTATTCTTTAAAAAAATCTTAATTGTATGTTAAGAAAAACTTTTTTTTTTTTTGGAAATTGAATGGAATTGGGTAGTTTTTTAGCTGATATTTGAACGGGCCTTGGCCGTGAACTGTGAAAGAACAAACGAGCCTAGACAATCCCCCCCAGGCATGGACATTCCGTCCCGTGCAGACTTCTAACTTGTTGATAAAGATTTTCAACAAAGAACTTCATCCAGTTTTAATTAACTTTCCTGTAACTTAAAAAAACTATTTTTATTCTGTTCTTTTTGCTGTCTTCAATATACTTATGGACTTGATTTTGTAAAAACACATCATAATTTATAACCAACTTGACCAGTTCAAAAAAAGTATTATGGTTATCTACAGAGTCAAGCGTATAATCTCCTTCTGCTTTATCCCATCTGTACTTAATGCCTTGTTTACCAATAAACAAAACTACATTAATTAACTTTCCTGTAACTTAAAAAAAAACTATTTTTATTCTGTTCTTTTTGTCATTTTCAATATACTTATTGACTTGATTTTGTAAAAACACATCATAATTTAAAACCAACATGACCAGTTCAAAAAAAGTATTATGGTTATCTACAGAGTCAAGCGTATAATCTCCTTCTGCTTTATCCCATCTGTACGTAATGCCTTGTTTACCAATAAAAAAACTACATCAATTAACCACTGAACAACAAATCTTCTAGTGTGACTGAGAAGTGGAACTACTTAACCAAGTATTAAGTTTTTAAACATTTTTCAACGTTTAAAAATTTTCTCTCTTTTTTTTGCGAACCGTCGTTTTGATACAGTACACATGCTTCATGTTGACCGAACTGTGACATTTCACTATTTACAACTATATTGTCACTATTACTACGAGACTGGCAAGTGAGCGTCGCGATGCACTCTGAATCTTACTCTATGAGCACTGCACAAAGGGCGATGTATCAGTCAGCAGCCCTATTCCGTCTGTCCAACGACATGACACGACGGAACTATGTAAGTTACCATGAAAAAAACTATCAATTGTTTAAAATTTATTGTAAACGCATATTATTATTGGAATATATTCAATTTTTTTTCTCATGCAAGTAGTAATTATAAAATCGAATATTCTTTTTTTGGATTGCATTTCCGGGGCCCCTTTGGGCCGGGGGCCCTCGGCGATCGCCGACCAGCCGACCTGGCCAGTCCGGGCCTGATATAAAGAATGAAACTTTGAGTTTAGATACAAGGACAAAATTACAGAACTTTTTTTTAATTTAAAACATTCTGTATATATTTTAATACGTAATTCTCAGTAATATTATTGAACTCATGCTTTTTCAACAATTTAATCATTTTAAAAAATTTCTTTTTTTTTCATTTGATTTTAATACAGTCGACTCCCTCAAAGCTGCACAGCTTGAGATCAGCGTTTGTGCAGATCTTAGAATTTTGCAGATTTCTGGTCTTTGCTTAGTTTACATTTTTTACCCAGCAATTTGAATTTAATAAGGCATCAAAATTATAATGTAGTAAAATATTAAAATAATTATAGAAGATCTATATATTCTATAATTTAATCTTCTATAATTTGTGTTACTTTATGAATGTAAACGGTTAAGAAAATGAACAAATTTGTGATCCAAAAATGATTTTTAAAAATAAATAGTGAAAAAATTGAAAAAAAAAATAAAACATCTATTTTTTCTAATATAACTCTTTTATTTTATTAACAACAAAAAAAACTGCATTAAGGAATGTATATAATTATTCTTAAAAGCACACATATCAATTTTTCTAATAAAATAACTTTAAAAAGGGTATTTTTTGAGATAGCCTATTAAATTAATTCATATTAGATTTCACAGTTACATTTTTATATTATACTGATTATAGAGTTAAAATGCTAGCTAGGAATAATAAAACAACTACATTATATAATACTTTATAATCCACAATATTCCATAATCCACACAACCTTTGCTCCAATGTGCAGGTTTTAGAGAGTTGTAGATTTTAGGGTTGTGTACCTGAGGAAGACTACTGTATAATGAAAATTAAGTTTTTTTTCCTGCAATCGACTGATGAACATCCTGACCATTTCTCGAATATTGTAGCAATTTTTATCGATAAATTAACAAAATTCCCAATATTTACTTTCTGCTAAGAGGCATGCAGAATGTGAAGCATGGATCATCAATCCTTGACTGTACAGTCAAAATTCTATAATCCACACAAGTTCGGGCCAAAGGTTGTGAAAATTATGGAATATTGCGGATTATAGAGTATTATGGATTATACGTCATTTGATTATTCCTAGAACAGCATTTTAATTCTATAATCAGTTTAAAATGGAACAATAATAATTAACTTAATATGGTATCTCAAAAAATGCCTTTATAAAGTTATTTTATGTAAAAAATTATATGCGCATTTAAATTAATTAATGAAAATAATTACATAAGTTCTGTAATACAGTTTGTTTTTCACAGTTATTAAAATAAAAAAGTTGTGTTTAATAAAAAATAGATATTTTATTGTGATTTTTTTTCTATTTTTTTATTATTTGTTTAAAAAAATAATTTTTGGATCGCGAATTTATAACTTTCTTAACTGTTTACATTTAATGTAAAGTAATGCAAATTATAGAAAATTGTGGATTATCGATCCTTGAGTACATTTTCATATTTAAAAGAATTTTCTTATTTTGTTTCCAAATACTGCATTTTAACTGAAATATATTGCGTTGTAAGCATTGAAAAAAGGAAAAAAAAAAAAACTTTGAAATAAATTAGTTATTATGTTTAAAATGTGTTTATCAGTAAAAATTATGTCACTGGATGGGATGAGAAAGATACTCTTACAAGTTGAAGATTGAAAAAAGAAAATTTTTTGGACAAGAAAGAAAATGGAACAAATAAATCCAATTTGGCATCAGAAGGCAGAAACAAAATGGCCATTTTGGCAAAACACAGTCGAAATCATCCATCTGTAGCAGATATTTCATTTGCTGCAGTTGACAAAAGAGTGTGAGTGTGCACTTAAGTGGCAGTTTTCCAAATTTATTCAAGTGGCTTATACAGTTTTTGAACAAAAAGTGACTTAATGAATGCAATGAAAAAAGTATGACATAGAAACAAGACACATTTTAATATGTATTAATTTTATATGTTTGTTCCAATTGAAGAAAAGAAAGAGATAGAGAGAGACCTATAAGTTATTAAATGATTGTTGGTGCATAATAAATACTACTTCAACTGCTTAAATGTGGCAACTCTATAAGATGGAATATGATATTACAAATAAAATAAAATGCTGTAAGTGGTAAGTAGTGTCACAATAGGTTGACTGCGTAACTTCTAGCATGAGAATACACAAGCAGGTATCATTTTCCTCAATGTACAAAAAAAAAGTTTAAAAATTTAGCTCAATTACAGCACATATTGGCAACCAATCTCATATCATGAAGATACTGGAATGCCAGATTCTTGGCTTGTTAAATTCTTTTGATATTTTGGGTGAATTTTGATGAAATTTACATAGGCTATCAGTATGTCATGAATTATGAATCACGGAAAAAAGCGTCCCCGGAAAAAAGCGCACGGAAAAAAGCGTCTCGGAAAAAAGCATCCCTTTTTACAAATCACATATTTAAATAAGTTTGATAATAGTACACATGGTTAATCTTAAAATATAAACACTAGAATGAGACGTTTTATGAAATTTAAGTCTTTGCTTTATCGGGACTCAGACGGGCGGGGGGGGTGGGGCTTTAAAAGTTATCTCAAAACCTGTCATTGCTTTAATGAAAAAAATTGTAAGGTACGAAGAACTAGATAATAAACTTTAGGTACTTAAATGATTTTTTTTAATTCAGTCTCCCTTGTTCTCCTGTGGAGTGGTGCAGGGGGAGGGGAGAGGGTATCTACAAACTTTGAAATATATCTCTTATATTTATTTTTTAATATTATTTATAATTTGATTATTTTTATTATAAAATTACATATTAATATTTTATTATATTTTATATTACATTTATATATTTATATTTATATAATATATAACATAATATATAATAATAAATATATTAATATAATATAATAATAATACAGAATAAAAAATTTATAATAAATAAGTAATAAATTAATAATACATAAATATAAATTAAATATAAAATTAAAAATAAATGTAATTAAATATTAAAAATTCTACTTATTAACAAAAGTTTATTTAAAAATGATAATATTTTATTAACTCATAGTAAATCAATAAAAATAAATGTATTAATAAATAAAATTAAATATTAAAAATCTAGTTTCATCAACAAGAATTAATTTTAAAAAATGATAATATTTTATTAACTTATAGGACATAATAAAAATAAGTGTATAAATATATAAAATTAAATATTAAAAAATCTACACATTAACAAGAATTTATTTAAAAAATGATATTTTATCACCCGCCATTACTGATACTTTCGTCATATACCTCCAGCAATCTCGCTACGTATCCCCAAGGGTATGCGTATCAAAGGTTGGAAACCGCTGTCCTACAAGAATGATATAAATGAGACATTTGTTGCCACATTAGTTTTTATCATTTATTTATCCACAAGTTCAATATTTATCAATTCCTTGTCACTTTTTTCTGATCACTTTTAGCGCTCTTGTTTTTCCAGTCACTTTTTCCCTAAATTCTAAAAAACATTCCGAAAAAATGTTATCGTCTAAAGCAGTGATAGATTTGGAGTTTGTAGGCTACCCCCCCCCCCCCTGCCCCCACAGAAGAACAAGGGTGGCTGAATGAAAAATATATATATAAGTTGATATTACTATGAGTTAATAAAATATTATCATTTTTAAATAAATTTTTGTTAATGAGTATAATATTTAATATTTAATAATATTTATTTGTACATTTTTTATTTTTTTTTATTTAATTTTATATTTAATTTATAATTATGTATTATTTATTTATTATAAATTATTTATTATTATTATTATTATTATTAATCTATTAATTATATTATTAATTATTTACAATTAATATATTATATTAATAATTAATATGTATTATATAAGTATAAATATATAATATTAAATGTAATAAAATATTAATATGTAATTCGATAATAATAATAAAAATAATAATTATATAATATATAAATTAATTATGTATAATTTAAATTATAAATAATCAAATTATAAAAAATATAAAAAAATAATGTAAGAGTTTGAGTAAATTCAGAGTTTGTAGACAATCGCCCTCTCCTCCTCCCCCCCAACCACCACCACAGAAGAACAAGGGAGACTGAATTTAAAAAAAATCATTTAAGTACCTAGTGTTTATTATCTTATTTTTCATATCCTACAATTTTTTTTTTTTTTGTTTTTCACTGAGGCAATAACAGGTTTTGAGATAACTTTTAAAGCCCCCCCTCCCACCTTCGCCTATCTCAGTCCCGAGAGAGCAAGAATGCTCAAATTTCATAAAACCGTCTCACTCTAGTGTTTATATTCTAAGATTAATACTATTATCAGACTTATTTAAATATGTGATTTGTAAAATGGGGCGCTTTTTTCCGGTGCGCTTTTTTCCAGGGACGCTTTTTCCCGGGGACGCTTTTTTCCGGGGCGCTTTTTCCCGTGCGCTTTTTCCCGGTGCGCTTTTTTCCGCCTACCATGAAGAATATTTAAAAAAAAATTTACTTTCAAATGTCAGAATATAATCAGAGTCTAAAAATAATATATTGCTTTAAATTTAAAGAAAAAACAATTTGTAGTTTTCAAAATTAAATTGTAAAAATATTTGCCGAACTAATTACAAATAAATAAATAAAATAACCAACCATAAATGAAGCATTTTGATAATGCTTCAAATTACTAATTATCGACAAAAAGAAGATCAATCGCGGTTTCAAGAAATTTTAGCAAAAGCGTTATCAAAGAAATTATTTTAGCATAATCTTATTTTAGTAAAGAGGGTGGGATAAATAAACTGATTCTTCAAAGGTTACCTGATAAAACAAAAAAGGTAAAGGACAAGACGTCAAATGCAGAAATGAATCACTGATATTTACATCATGATTTATTGAAAATGATTCATTCCTTAAATGGAGAAACTCCCATTTAATTAATTAATTAATGATTAAGCTGCTATTCATTAATAAAAGTTGCAATGACAGTAAAAATATTACTTTTTTTTTATCCCTGTTTATAATGTTAGTTATCAGACCAGGCATTATCAGAAACAAGCTTTAGCAATAAATTATCCTGTTTTTCAAATTCAAATTGTGTCAAAAATTAAACCCAATACCATGTTTAAGTGCCATATTTTCGGATTTTGACTAACGCTATCTATTCCTGTTTTATAAATAAATGTTTTTGAACATTTCTGTTGCAGATATTTATTCAATGGCTCACTATACTTGAAAGAATTCTTTCGAGTCATTCATTTTCTGCGATTCATTCATTGTGATAGCATCTCTTTACTCTTGCGATAACATCTAAGAAATAGGTGTGTTTTGATATTAACAATAGCTAATTTTTTAAACCAATTTTCTAACCCCTCCTCTTTATTAAAATGAATTAATGGTAAGCTAATTTTATTATTTATTTTGTCGCTACTTTTCCTTCTGAAATATCCTAGAACTTGTGAGTTGAAGATCTAATGGCACAAAATTTTAAGTGTCCAGACTTTAATTTTTGCTTACATTTACAATAATTTAAAATATTCGGCACACAGATAAACTGAATATTTGACAAACCGAATAGTAACTATCAAGCCCAGTGCTTTAAAGTGTTAAATTTTTAAACAATTTTGCATAATATTTGAAACAGATGCTTTCTTTTTGATAAGCATGATTTTTTTTTTTTTAAAGTAAACTTTACATTATTAAAATTATCATTTTTAAATTATCATTTAACAAAAATTTAATTTATAAAATTTTAAATTTCGTGGTTGTGAATGTAATTTCCTTATATTCTAAAAAATATATTTTAAAATCAAAGTATTTTTTTTTTTTTTAAATAAATTTTACTGTCACATTGGTACTACATTTTACTTGTCAAAAACATATTAAAATATAGAAAAGTACTAAAGTTCTGCAAAATGCTAAGTTATCATTAGTACAGAAGATAAATCTACAAGTTAAAATTGTTGAGAATGTAATTGCAAATTAACTGTACTTAATATCTTATAGTAAATTATATTATTATAAGTGGCAATAGTATTATTGTTGTTAGTTTGATTTTGCAGAAATTTCTATGTTATGTTATGTTACTGTATGTGTGTTCTATGTGTAGTCTTTAGAAATAAAGGCTTGTGATGTTTTTCATTGGGCTCTGATTAATTATTATATCTCAGAAAAAAAAAAAAAAAAAAAAAAAAAAAAAAAAAAAAAGAAAAAAAAATCAAATAACAGACTTTGCTGAAATTTATAACAGACGAGGGATTTTCTGTAATTAGGGGAGAATATTTTTCCTAAACAATGTTTTTAAAATCTCATAGATTTTGAATAGGGCTGCTTTGAATATTCGATATCTATTCGGTATTCGGTTATACTAGTCAATATCAAACTACAGTCAAGAATCCATAATCTTTGCACCCATAATCAGCAATTTTCAATAATCTGCATTACTTTACAAATGTAAACAGTTAAAAAATTTACAAATTTGTGGTCCAAAAATGAATTTTTAAAGCAAATAATAAAAATTTTGAAAAAAAAATCACAATAAAACAGAATTTTTTTTCAATATAACTCATATTTTATAGAAAGTAAAAAACAAAATGTATTACAGAACATATGTATATGTAATTATTTTTATTTAAAAGCACATATATCATTTTTTTAATAAAATAACTTTTAAAATGCATTTTTTTGTGATAGCCTATTAAAATAATTGGTACTTGTAGGTTATCCCATCGACCAATTTCGCCAAATTATACAAATCGCCAAACTAATAGCGAAATTATGCATGTTGACATAATTTTTATTTTAAATAACGAAAAAACAAATATTTAGTAGAATATCAATAAAAATATTAATAAAAAATTGAAATAAAAATCACTTAATGACATTTTAAACACGTGATTTGCGTTTAATGTCATTGAATGTGACATTAACGATCATCCATTATTGGCTTTTAATCTTAGAGTTTGGCGATAAATTTTTGGTCAATGTGATAACCTAGAAGTACCAAATAATTATGTTTCATATATATCTTTTCACATTATACTGATTGAAAAATTAAAATGATGTCTTGGAATATTAAAATGACGCATAATCCATAAAAATCTATGTGGTGGTTACTCCATAACCCCCCCATATATTTAATTTAATTCAATTTTATTAGCCATTTTATTTCATATCACCTTCCTTTTTATTAATGTTCTCAATTTAAATTTAATTTCGGTTTCGCTTATTTTCATTTCGTCGCCTGTAATGTTTTCTTTCTTACTTAGCTTTCGAATGTTCCAAGCCGGTAAAATTCTGTTTGAAATCATTCCTTCCGGTTTTAAATTTGTTCGAGAACATTCTCGCTAGTTCTTTTGGGTGGAACTTCCGTTTATTCGGACACACCCCTAACCTATCAAATTAAATTTCACAGGTGACGTATTTCAAGCCGTTAAGTACATGGCCACCGGCTTTGGCCTCCCCTCTTAAGATGGTTATCAATTTTATTCTTATTAGTTACATATCTTTTCATACTGTATATTGTAATTTGGCTTAGTTTTTCCTCACCCCCTCTGTTGCTCACTGCCAAATTGGCGTATTTTGCATTTACAATAACCCTTTCTCTTTTTCCCCTGGGCTCGCGGCCACCTGCGTCAGTTGCGCCGATAGACACCTGCCGTAATGGATGCAGTCGTATGATTGAAAGTTTTTAGTGTAATTTCGGGGCAGAGGTGCTCCCCCGTTAACGAAGGATGGAACGGTTTTTTTTTTGTTATGTTGAGATTATTACGATGCTGATTTTTAAGTGCGGCAAAGAAAAAGTGCTGCCCTCAAAAATGCATCTAGGAAAGTGATGTTGATTTCTGTTAAGCAACGAGGAGCAAACCTTTTGTTTCAAAGGATCCTGAAAGTATTTTTGTTGTGCACTCTGTTTGGATATGCGTATTAAATAAGGTGACGTCGTGAAGCCTTTTATGTGTTGCTCTATTGATGCCACTTTTGGCTAAAGAGGGTTGTCGACATGTTTATTCTAAATGGTTTTGTTCTTCATCTTTTCGTCTAGAATTTTCGTCAAATATTTTTGTGATTAATTCTTCAATTGTGCTTTTATATGTTCTCAATCCTCTGAGGGAACGGGCAGAGGTGAAGAACGTGTGCTTTAAGAGGTGAACATTTTTCTTTCATCAAGTGAACATATTTGATTCTCATAAAGTTTTTACTTCATTATTTTGCCCAATTTTATATATATAATTTTTGAATACCCAAGGGGCGTTATGAAGAAAATATTGGTTTGTATCTATGCAATATGAAGTATAATACATTTTGTTTTTTTTGAAAGTTCATATTATGAAAGTTGCTCTTTTTCAAGAAGAAATAATATTATATTCTCCTTTTATGTCATGAGAAAATTTATAATTTACATCCTGTTGAGATATCTAAATTATATTATTGACAAAGAATTTTTATTGCTTAGAGATAGCAATTGTTGTGATTAGCATATATTATGATATGGTTTTTCTTATGAAGAGAGAGATTAATATGTACGAGTCAAAATAATATAAATATGTGAAGAAATATTTATTCATGAAAAAAGTAAAACAAGTTCTTCATGAAATAAAAAATAGTTTTCTTCAAATTTTGTGTGCATAATAATTTTTTTGTGCCTATTGTCTGGATTTATTTGTCATCAACAGCCAAGGACTTGACAGGTAACTTTTTTTACCTTTTCAATTTTATATTTTTTAACTTTATGTTTGACATTTTATGTCATCATGGATAAAGAATATTTTTATTGTTTTTTAAGTGAAGTAAGGATGGTCACGTGGGTCGTTTGCAGGCCTCCATTCTCCGCGATGTGCTGTCATTATCACGATCACTTTGGCCTAATTGTGGGTAGAGGCAAATAAAAAGTGCTTTCTCCACTTTCAAATAAACATAACATTATATTTCCTTTGATGCCCTGACCAAAGCGTCAGCTCAAACATAACACATATTTCTTTTGGAGCCGTGACCAACGCTTGAACATTCTTCATTATTTTTTTTTTCAAGTTATTTTTCTTCATATAGTGATTAATGTTTTATATAATTATATTTTGTTGGGTATGGTGCAGTAATCAAATACAATATTTATATTGATCTTGTATTGAAATAATATTTTTCTGGAGCAGTGCATGATATATATATAACATAATTTTTCCATATATATTTTTTCTTGTCTTGCTATATTTTGCAACTAATATATATATGCATTATTTAACGGAGGTACTGGTAAAAATTATTGTTCATGCTAAGATAAATTATTCTTCTTGTCATACATATAATAATTTATGTTTTGAGCCATATTATATATAAATATTTACATAAAATATTTGGGTCTTATATTCTTCATATGATACTAATATGTTAGTATACGTTTTCTTCTTTTTTTTTTAATATATAAAAATGGTTTATGACGTATATGAAAGTCATCAATATTTTAAATAACGAGTCAATTTATATATATATTATTCATCACAAGACCAGTCAATAACCAAATTTATCATGTCATATATTGAGCTCTTATATTAAATTTTTCATCATGCCTCCAAAAGCCAAACTAAATATTGCAATCCAACCTTTCGACGGTAACCCTCAGACTGTAGAATTTTTCTTCGATCAGTTATCTGACTTACAGGAACTAAATAACTTTACAGACAAGGAACTTTTTGTTCTCTTTAAATCAAAACTTGAGGGCACCGCCTTACTCTTCTTTCTGGAAACTCAGTCACAGCTCAAGAACTCTAATTTTAGTGAAATTCGAAAGGCATTTATAGACTATTTCTTACCCACAAAAAAATCTGTTTCTCTAAAATCTTTACAGAACTTGACCTTAGATTCAAATGAATCAGTTAAAAATTTTGCTTTTCGGTTGGATAAACAACTTCGACTTGCTTATCCAAAATTGGATCTTTCTGCTCTTAATTCATTAAAGTTTACTCATTTTCTTGAGGCTTTACCTAAACAAATCAAACGTAAAATCTTAGAAGAAAATATTACGTCCTTCGAATTAGCTCTTGAACGAGCAACTTTTCTTCAAAATATTTATGACTCTCCCCCTAAAAAATCTTATGAAAATTTTAATCAAGCCTATTGTATCGATTCTGAAAATGTCCACGATAATTCTAGTAATTCTCTTCATAAAACTCCTATAAAGCATACGAAGGATAAAATTTATCACAATTCTCAAACCAACTACTCTCCTTTACAAACTCAAAAGGACAGTTCTCATACTTCTCGTAATTTTCAAAGAAGACCTAGGACATTTTCGCCTTCTCCACCGAGACAAGAGGCCACAAATAAACGTAACAATAATTTTCGTCATCAAAACTTTCACCGGAAACGTCCTTATCAACCAACCTTTGACAAATATTCTCACAAAAAAATTCTACATCCTTTTATCACAGACGAGATGTTGTGCAGTGTGCGTTCTGTGGGAAATTTAATCATCGTATGGATACCTGTTACAAATTTAAAAACATTATTGGTAATTCTAATCAAAACTCTTCAACTCAGGTTTCGTCTCACCCTTACAGAAAGAAAAGCCACACCTCTTCTTCTGAAAACAAAAATAATGTTTACCATTTAAACAAATAAGGGAGACTGGTTCTACTGACCGCCTTCTCTCCCGTAATTCTCATTCAGGGTCAGTACACTTTGACAACAACAACAAACATCAACAATTGGACAAACGCTCGTCAGTCACTTTAGTGTCATCCACAGCTGTCCAAACTTCTCCTATGACATCTAAATTTAACAAATCTTCTTGTTCATATAATTCTTTGCCTTCCAAACAAAATTTTCAAATCAACGATGACATACAAGAAAATCATGTCATATGCAGTTCTTTTAACAACTCTTATGTTCTTCCATGCATCCTAATAAATGTTCAACATAATCAAATCGCCACATTAATAGATACTGGATCAAGTTTATCTCTCTTGGATGAAGAATGCTTTAATAGCATTAAATCCAGGCTTCATTACAAATTTTTATCCAGAAATGTATCTGTATCGACCATAAATTCTAAGGTCTTCTTCAAAGGATGCATAGAGATAGCTTTTAAGATTGATAAATATTTTTTTCATCATGTATTTTACCTTACAAAAATTCAAAATGTTCACTTTCAAGCCATACTTGGCTTTGAGTTTATTAACAAGCATTCTATTACTATTTCTCCAAGTTTTAAGTCTATCCTAATTAAGGACAAACACATTCCTTTTCAAAGTTATAATGAATCTCCTACTTGCTATTTTATGAATTCTGAATATAATTATGTGAATTCAAATGTACCATATTCTCTTGATGCACACAGAATGCCTTCTTATGAAAGGCCTATATCAAATAATCTAACGAGTGATACTTACATTGGTAATACTTGTGCAAATTGTGATAATTCAAGTTTGCAGTTGTCCAACAATTATACAACCTATCCTTATAATTATAATGTTCAAAATAATGGTTTGTTTACAAATAATATGGCTCATTCTGCTATGAATTTTCATAATCCTTATATTGATGGTCATTCTACTTATCTTTCTAATTATTTTCCAACTGATTATGCTAATATGGTGAATTATGTGTCTACTAATGATAATAATATACTTAACAAGAATTCCTCATCTAAAAATACTAGTGATAGTAGTTATATTGGTGAAAAGCAACCTCATTTAAGTATGGGTAATAAAATTTTGGTGAGTTCCAATATGGTACAATTACTCAATAGAGAATTAATACCTCCTAATTCTTTTGTGTATTTACATGTGAAGTATCTGAATCCTCCATCTGAATATTTTCTTTTTAAACCCAATTTAAAAAACAAGGGTCTGGTATTACATGAATCATTGCACTCAAAATCTTCCATTCAAAATGATTTATTTTTGGTTGTATGTCAGAATATTTCAAAGCTCGATATTCATTTAAATAAAAATTCAATTATTGGTGAATGTATCAATGTAGATGAAAAAGATATTGAAGAATACTCTTTTGATTTAGAATTTGAAAACGAATATTGTACTTTAATTTTGCCATCTGAAGAGATTAAGAGAAAACGTATTCAAGAATTATCTCCAAATGACTTTGATCTTAAACATTTACCTCCTCATGAAAGGGAAGCTTTAACAAAATTATTATGTAGTAAAGCGCTTGCCTTTTCGAAATCTCTTGACACTTTAGGTCATACTGACCTGGTCAATCCTCAGTTTACCATGTTAAATTCTCATCCAGTAAAAACATTACCTTTTCCTGTACCTCAAGCACTCGAGCAAGAAGCTCTTGACCAAATTAATCAAATGTTGAACGCTGGTATTATTGAGAGGTCAAATTCATCTTGGGCGTGTCCCATGCTTCTTGTTAAAAAGAAGAGAACTGATATGTCTAAGCCTCAAAAGTATCGTTTGGCTCTTGATTTAAGATTGTTAAATTCGATTATAATTCCATCTTCATATCCTCTTCCTAGAATTCAAAATCTATTGGTGCAGTTGTCAAAATTTAAATATTATACCACTCTTGACTTACCCTCTGCATATTGGCAGATTGCTGTACCTAAAGATATGCAAGATAAACTTAGTTTTACTACTCCATGGGGAATTTTTACCTATTTACGTTTAGTATTTGGCTTGAAGACGGCCGCCAGCACTTTCCAACAATTAATCGACTCTGTGATTCAATTATCTCAAATTGATTCCTGTTATGCATATCAAGACGATATTGTAGTGGGTGCTAATTCATTTGAAGAAATGTCCATGAAACTCACAAAGTTATTAGACACCCTTATTGCTAATAACATTACTTTGTCTCCTGAAAAGTGTACCTTTATGCAAACTAGTATTAACTTTTTGGGTTTCCAACTTACAGATCATAAAATTCTTCCTATTACAAGTAATATTTTAAAAATTACCTCCTTTCCAAAGCCTAAAACCAAGAGGCAAACAAAGAGTTTTATCGGCTTGTGTTCATTTTATAGATCAATTATACCTAATTTTTCTAATTTGATTACTCCTCTCATCGAAGTCACCAAACCTAAAAATAAATTTTCTTGGAAAACTGAGCAAGAAAATGCATTTAAAGATTACAGGACATTTTCTTTCATAAACCTATGCTCAATCTTCCTATCTGGAATGAAACATTTTATGTTAATACAGATGCCTCAAAAACAGCAATATCAGCTGTTCTTATGCAGAAATTTGATGGTGAACTAAAACCTATCTCCTATTATTCTAAAACTCTATCTCAATCAGAAAGACACTACCCTGCCATCAAATTGGAACTTTATGCCATTTACAAAGGCATAACTGCTTTTAAATACTATATTTTTGGTCGACCCTTTATTCTACTATCTGATGCCAAACCACTTAATAATTATAAAAAAGCTACATCACCTGCTGATATTACTACTCGTTGGATGTTAGAACTGTCAGAATACTCGTACACATTCCAACATGTTCCAGGCAAAGAAAATGTCTTGGCAGATTTTCTGAGTAGAACTCCTCACATTCCTACTGAAGATCTCAATAATAATCCAGATCTTATTTCTTCACAAGAACCTCTACCCATTGTTGATAATCAAAACGATTTACATAATGACATTCCTCACTTTCCATGTGGTTTAGTCGACAAAATCCACCATACATGTCATCTTCAGAGTGATTCTTCACCTTCTAATAATGATAATAACCAAGATCCTTTATTAGAAATTCTTGATCACACCATCTTCTCTGAACAACAAAAGGACCCAAAAATCAAACAAATTTATGAAGATCTTAAAAATAACAAAAAATCTAAAAGTTTAAATGGCTACTATATTAATCCAAGTAATGAGTTACTTTGCTATAATGGTCATTTCTCTTCAGAAGATATCGAGCTACACAAAGCTGTTTTACCTGTGTCACTTAGAGCAAAGGCCTTAAGAATTGCTCATATTACTCATACTGGAATTCATAAAACCATTGTTAATTTAAAGAAAAGATTTACCTGGAAAACCCTTGTTTCTGATACCATTAATTATGTCAACTCTTGTGAAATTTGTTTAGTAAATAAGAATCATAAAAAGAACACTGCTCCATACCTACCTGCACCACTCCCAACAGCTCCCAATCAAAAGGTCTCTATGGATTTACTCGGCCCATTGAGAAATCGTCAATATGTGTTAACCTTGATAGACCATTTTTCTCGTCATTTAGAATTATATGCCTTGAATAATATCAGTGCTGAGTCAGTTACAAAGGCTTTATTGCATTATATTTCCACTCATGGAAAACCTGAATTAACTCTTACTGATCATGGTTCTCAATTTACTAGTGATATGTTTGCATATTTTAACAAAAAGCTTGGCATTAAGTTGGAACATAGTTCTGTAGCCCATCCCCAAGCTAACGGTTTAAGTGAACGTGTCAATTCTCAAATAAAATCGTCTGTGAACACAATGGCTTCACAAGGATGTGATGTACCCACTGCTCTAAAAATTCATCAATCCATATATAATGCTACACCTCATCCAGCTACAAAGTTCTCCCCAAATCTTCTTCATTTTGGCAGAGAAATAAATGATATTTATTCCAATTATAAATCTCAAGTTTCATGGAAAATTCTCAACACTGCATATGAAATTCATAAATTGATGGATATTATTGAAAAAATATACTATCAAGCTTACAAGAATAACGAATCATCCAGACAAAAGGTGTACCAAAAATCCAGAGAAAAATTAAAGTTTTCCAACATCAATGTTAATGACATTGTTTATGCAAAATTTCCTACTGTGTTTAACAAAAAGATACAAGGCCCATACGTGGTCAAGAAAATAATTTCTCCTGTGCTCATTCAAATTCAAGATCCCAATAATACTCATGCTTCACCAATGTTGATTCACACTAATCGAATCTTGAAGCTTCAAAAGAGAAATGAAGCACTGCAACATCCTTCAGTTTCTTCAAAAGGTGCATCACATGATCAACCAGCTGTTGATAATGCATCCTCCACTCCTGTGAGGCAACACTCTTCTATTCAAGTTTCAAATCATGATGCAGCTTGTAATACTTCTCCTCAAATTCTTTCTTCTTCTAAATGCCAGCAAACATCTTCATGTTCCAGTAAATCGGTACTGTCACAAGCTCCTCCTGATAGCACTCATACTGGTGCTAAAAGCAAATCCACTCAATATAGAAGTTATGATCTTCGTCCTCGCAATCATAAACTACATAAAAAGTAGACTAACTCTCTTTTTCCTTTTACAGGATGACTTTTGCTTTGTAATATATTCAGTCGAAGCTAGCCGCACTGATAGTCCAGCAAGAAGAATCGCTATGTAATTTTTTTTTTCTTTTCTCCAGGCTGCAGGCAGCTGTTATTTTTTTTTCATTTTATTTAAGTCTTCTTCTCCCTGGTACAACTCAACGGTCATCCTCGGGATGTATGTATGAATTTTAATAGTTTTATTAGTTACTGTATTTATCTATAAGTCATAATTCTTACAATATATACATATAATCTCATGTATGCCATACTTTTAAATTTTATAAGGTCTTTAATTACAATAGTTGATAAAAAAAAAAATTGAGAAAGAATTTGTCTTTTATATCCTTGTTATAATATTATGTCATTATTTAAAGTTATTTTTGACAAATGTTTCATTCTAATAAGTAAGGTGAAATTGTAGTTGATATAAGGTAAACATAAAGATGAGTACTCATCAAATTATTTTCTCTATTGTGTCTGCTCTTTACAATGCATGCATGTTTTAACATTTAACCTCTTTAAAAAAAAAAAAAAGGAGAGAAAGTGCATGATAAACTTATATATACTAATATTTCTTCTCTTCTTGGTGAAATATAGAAAGTGAATGACTCACCATAAGTAGTATATAATATTTTTTTTTTGTATACTTTTGAGTGTTTATACTTTGGATCCAAAGATGTTTAATGAGTCATTATATATATTTATATAAAGCAAATTCTTGATTTATGACAAATGCAAAAGTGATCACTTACTTAATTTTTTTTAAAAATGTTTGAAAATTTACAAGTAAATATGTTCTAGATATCTTCTATATAGAAATTTTGACACAATTGATTTTTCTTTGTAAGTTGACATTATCAAGTCATATATAAGATTGACATATTCATATAAATTTCTTCCTCTTTCAAAATATTAAACATCTTATGTTTTATGTTTATTTTGAATGAAGTATAGTATTAAAGGTATTTATGCAATTATTGTCAATTTATATTGAAAATGTTTAAGAATATTCCTTTATGAGAGTGTAAAAATTCTCTCTTTGAAAATTATTATATTCACTTTGAAGATATTTTTATTGGAAAATAATATCATGCTTTTGTTGACTTTTTTTTTTTTGCAACTTATTAATTTTATTTTCTGCAAAAATGTGTTATTGAATAATACTAAAGTTATTCATTTAAGATTTATTGAAAGCTTAAAAGGCTATGTGGTGATATAAGTAAATATTTTTTATGAGAGCCTAACTAATCTCTCTGCACCATTTATATATATATTTTTTATTGTTCAATTTTCAACTTACAAATTCATTTAATTTATTATGTGTTATTTGAAACCATATATGTTATATATAGTTATAACATGATTCATATACAGTTATAGTATATTTCATTTTTGTTCACAACTGAGAATATAGATATACATATTATTGTATAATCAAATATTTTGACATATGCTAAAAGCATTCTACTGTTATAGTGCATTTTGCACAGCCTAACAAGAGACTCGTTAAAGTTAAGGACTGTTGCACATAGACATAGACTTTAAATTTTTTTTGATATATATGATAGATACTTCTGGAAGAAACTTTATATACCTTTCATGTTAACATTTACTACAGTTGGTATATTTTCATAAGGATTACTATCATAACAGTAATTATTTTTTTTATTGTTTAAATATCATGTACAACAATTATGTATATTCTTATAACTATTTCTGATATATTTATTTTGTGTATTTACTTAGTATATTTGTACATGTGTTAGAAAATATTGTCTTGATGAAAAATTGTTCATTTTGTCATCTCACCAATATTTTCTTTTGGGGGACCCTGGGTAATATGTGGTGGTTACTCCATAACCCCCCCATATATTTAATTTAATTCAATTTTATTAGCCATTTTATTTCATATCACCTTCCTTTTTATTAATGTTCTCAATTTAAATTTAATTTCGGTTTCGCTTATTTTCATTTCGTCGCCTGTAATGTTTTCTTTCTTACTTAGCTTTCGAATGTTCCAAGCCGGTAAAATTCTGTTTGAAATCATTCCTTCCGGTTTTAAATTTGTTCGAGAACATTCTCGCTAGTTCTTTTGGGTGGAACTTCCGTTTATTCGGACACACCCCTAACCTATCAAATTAAATTTCACAGGTGACGTATTTCAAGCCGTTAAGTACATGGCCACCGGCTTTGGCCTCCCCTCTTAAGATGGTTATCAATTTTATTCTTATTAGTTACATATCTTTTCATACTGTATATTGTAATTTGGCTTAGTTTTTCCTCACCCCCTCTGTTGCTCACTGCCAAATTGGCGTATTTTGCATTTACAATAACCCTTTCTCTTTTTCCCCTGGGCTCGCGGCCACCTGCGTCAGTTGCGCCGATAGACACCTGCCGTAATGGATGCAGTCGTATGATTGAAAGTTTTTAGTGTAATTTCGGGGCAGAGGTGCTCCCCCGTTAACGAAGGATGGAACGGTTTTTTTTGTTATGTTGAGATTATTACGATGCTGATTTTTAAGTGCGGCAAAGAAAAAGTGCTGCCCTCAAAAATGCATCTAGGAAAGTGATGTTGATTTCTGTTAAGCAACGAGGAGCAAACCTTTTGTTTCAAAGGATCCTGAAAGTATTTTTGTTGTGCACTCTGTTTGGATATGCGTATTAAATAAGGTGACGTCGTGAAGCCTTTTATGTGTTGCTCTATTGATGCCACTTTTGGCTAAAGAGGGTTGTCGACATGTTTATTCTAAATGGTTTTGTTCTTCATCTTTTCGTCTAGAATTTTCGTCAAATATTTTTGTGATTAATTCTTCAATTGTGCTTTTATATGTTCTCAATCCTCTGAGGGAACGGGCAGAGGTGAAGAACGTGTGCTTTAAGAGGTGAACATTTTTCTTTCATCAAGTGAACATATTTGATTCTCATAAAGTTTTTACTTCATTATTTTGCCCAATTTTATATATATAATTTTTGAATACCCAAGGGGCGTTATGAAGAAAATATTGGTTTGTATCTATGCAATATGAAGTATAATACATTTTGTTTTTTTTGAAAGTTCATATTATGAAAGTTGCTCTTTTTCAAGAAGAAATAATATTATATTCTCCTTTTATGTCATGAGAAAATTTATAATTTACATCCTGTTGAGATATCTAAATTATATTATTGACAAAGAATTTTTATTGCTTAGAGATAGCAATTGTTGTGATTAGCATATATTATGATATGGTTTTTCTTATGAAGAGAGAGATTAATATGTACGAGTCAAAATAATATAAATATGTGAAGAAATATTTATTCATGAAAAAAGTAAAACAAGTTCTTCATGAAATAAAAAATAGTTTTCTTCAAATTTTGTGTGCATAATAATTTTTTTGTGCCTATTGTCTGGATTTATTTGTCATCAACAGCCAAGGACTTGACAGGTAACTTTTTTTACCTTTTCAATTTTATATTTTTTAACTTTATGTTTGACATTTTATGTCATCATGGATAAAGAATATTTTTATTGTTTTTTAAGTGAAGTAAGGATGGTCACGTGGGTCGTTTGCAGGCCTCCATTCTCCGCGATGTGCTGTCATTATCACGATCACTTTGGCCTAATTGTGGGTAGAGGCAAATAAAAAGTGCTTTCTCCACTTTCAAATAAACATAACATTATATTTCCTTTGATGCCCTGACCAAAGCGTCAGCTCAAACATAACAATCTATTATCCGCAATATGCCATAATCCACACAATCTTTGGCTCAACTTCTGCGTCTTATAGAACTTTGAATATCAAACCTAAAACTACTCAGCCAAACCAAATACTTAGAAAACTTCTTTAAAACTTCTTTAAACCTTATACGAGTTCTATTCTTATTTAAAAATAATTAAGGTATTCAGAATAATTCTGCAGAATCATCTTTAAACAAAAGAGAATGCATTTATATTTATTTGCTGTTTTAAAGATATTACAGTAGACTCTCTCAAATCCACACAACTTGGGACCAGAGGTCGTGCAGGTTTTAGAATTTTGCAGATTTCTGGTCATTGCTTCGTTTTCAATTTTTAAACAATAATTTCAATGTAATTAGTAATGCAGTTGAAACTATAGTGAATGCTTACAATATAATAAAATATTAAAATAAGTAATAAGCTAAAAAAATAAAAATTTAGATAATTTTAATGTATCTAACATTTTGGTCAAGTTAATAATCAATAATGTATGATTATACATTCATTACAAAGATGAAATGTATGTTTTCTAAATTATTTAATGAAACTTGTCTCACAAAGTTACATTGCTGATTCACATAAAATTATAAAATAAGGAAATTTTATTTCAGGTTTAACCACATTTAATAACCAAAAAAGCTTGGAAATGTATTTGGTAAGAAGATTGTGACTACCAATAATATCAGCACTACCTTGAATTTTTTTCAGAAATCAGTTTATTCTTCCTTCATGAAAAAACATGAATTCATATTAACAAAAATTACAAATTTAAATATGTATATAGCTGATGTAAACTAAAAAAAATCTATTTTTGTCCCTCTTTCTGAACTGAATGTTTCATTGTTTACATCCTCAAATTATGTGTGGATTTGCAAGAGTCTACTGTAACCTTTAATGATGATCTTCGTAAGAGTTAATGATGTACAAACACAAAAATTTTCTGGTAAAATAATCAGTTTCTTTCTTTTTTCACAAACCGGTTGTTTCAAAATGAAATGAAAAAACTATCAGAGGTAACAATAGGCATCAATCATAACTCATTGTTAAAAAACATCACCATCACCCTCCTCATGCACAACTGTCCGTCCATCCTTAAAGTTTCTGTAAGCAATGTTAAGTCTCACAAATCATAATTGTGATCATTTCAGATGACTGTGACATTTTTCGGTGGGAGGAAATTTTAACCAATTATAAAGAGTGTGTTTATATTTATCCAGCAAATGCAAAATTAAATGTATTCCGCTTATTAAAAAAAATAATAAAAAAATTTTGTTTTCTATATGTAACAGTTTCAATATCAACTGTTCAAAATTCATTAGGCCAATGTTTTGAGAATATAAAGAAATCTAGAGAAATTTTGTTCGATGATTTTTTTTTCTTTTGGGAGGGGAGGGGGCTAAAAATCCAAGAGCACTTTTCACACTGGCACAAAATATCTTATAAATAGAGCATGAAGCAAAAATATGAAATTATATAAAATA
This sequence comes from Maratus speculifer, assembly GCA_964019185.1. Lineage (NCBI taxonomy): Eukaryota > Metazoa > Arthropoda > Arachnida > Araneae > Salticidae > Maratus > Maratus speculifer. Next base: position 356,163,053 of record OZ025296.1, read on the forward strand.
CAGCTAAAGATTACCTTATTATTTTGTAAGGAGCCCAAAAGAAACTTTTGTTTAGGTGATAATTCTTTATTATTGATCTTATTTTTTAAGAAACTTACAAACTAAAATTTTTATCATTGCTAAATATCGTAAGAAATTGTTTTTTCAGGTAACTCTCAGATCCAAACTGTATTTTTTCACTCATTTTTTTTTTTTAACTGAGCATGTGTTATTTCTAATTTTATAACTGAATAGTATTTTCCACTTTTCGATAAACTCCGAAGTCCTTTCAGAAAATGTTGTCAAAGTTGGCATTTCGAACTGAATTTCCAAGCATGATAGCTTAAGTGAGGCAAAAAATTATCGCCATGAGACAGTAACCTCCCTTAAGATTTAATTCGTTTATTGGAAAGTAGAAATAAAAACATTTGATCATAAATATCTTCAATAATCACGACTGCAATTGTCATGCTTTCACATTTAAAACTTAGTCAAGAAATATGTCAGAAAGTTTTTTGTTGTTATGCAAGGAAAAAAAAAAAATCTTTTCGAGAATCGGCTTAAATGTCTATTTAAAATCTTTATTTTCTGCATTTGGCAACGTATATTTTCTTTATATATTTACAAATTCATTTTCATTAGTATGTAGAATACAATAAAGATTTGAAACTAGAAAAGTCCTGAAAATTTTCACCATGATTTTTAGTATGTTCAACATTTTTCGGTATTTGTTATTGTTATTATTCATCTTCTTATTATTAGGGATTTTTCTTTTCAGTCCTTATTTTCAATGAATCTGGTAGTAAAGAATATGAAAATTACTATTTTTTCTTTTAAAAGATTTTAGTTTTCAAAAATAAATATTTTTGTGAATCGCAAAGATGATTTAATTTTTTTTTCTGTAGAATTCAAAAAAAATTTTTTAATTACATTTTTTATAAATTATATCGATCTTTAAACATGAGTAATATTTAAAATTTTTAAATTAAAATTTATATTTTTAAATCGAAATTGGCTTAAAAAATATTTTATTTTATTTATTTATTTTTGTATTATTTACTTATACGTAGCACAGGGTAAATCTTGCAATCGTTTCGAAAATCAGAAGAAAAAAATTTTTGACGGATTTACACGTTTCAGATACTGGAGATTCCAAAAAACATATTTTCAGAAAAAAAATTACCGCCCGTCCGTCTGTCTGTCTGTGTGACTGTAAATGCTGTATCTCCCGAACAAATTGAGATAGAGACTTGAAATTTTGTATGCACTTAGTATGTAAGAATAGAACGATGCCTATTTAATATCAGTAACCTCGATTACTTGGAGCTACTTTTTTTCGGACTCTTGAATAATTCGTTCTGATGAAAGCTACATAAAGTTTTTCGATATTTTTTATTTTATGGAGTGGATGTGAAAGGCAATAAAATAACACAAATTTTACATAAAGTACGAATTTGATCAGATTATTAGTTGCCGAGATATTTGTAACCCTGTTTTCCACATTCTTTGATTTTTCAAGACCCTGTATTTCATTCAAAGGTAAAGTTTAATTGGAAATGAGACGCTTAATGCGACGCTGTAAACTGTTAGTTAATATGATTACTTTTGGAGATATAAGGATGTTTATTTTACGCAATTGGGTACTACTTGAGTAGCGTGGAATTTTATATAATTTGTCGAAATTGGTTCATCAACAATTCATTAACCCCTTCGCGACGGGAGCCTTTTACGAAATTTTTAATGTTTGTCACCGGATTTAAAAACAGAAATTTGTACCTTATTAAATGGAGAAGATGTTCAGATTAAATAAATCAAATTTCACAGTAAAATTTTGCTGGTGGTGATAAAAAGGATTCTTAAATCTTTTTGCTGTTGCTCTACCCCAAGTGGTTAATACAGCATTACTTTTTGCATATATAAAATATTTAAATGTATGTTTAAAATTTGTTTTGGAATTGTAATGCATTTTATAAATATTTCACACATGTTTTCTTCTCATATTATGCATATCCATGATGGGTAAATATTACGAATAGTTTTTTATTTTATTTATTCATTCATTTCACATTTATTCATTCATTAACGGCTCTACATAAAAATTTAAGCGAAGCCGATAAAATATGGGCTATTTTCATAAGTTATGACTTTCGCGAGAATATTTATAAACGTGTTTTACAAACCGATACTGGTTTGACAAAATCACAAATGAAATTATAACATGCCCAGATTAGAGATCAGATAATCGGACAATCACATCATATCTAAACACAAACTCAATTTCATAAGCAGACTCGTGCAGACCAGAGATCAAGCTTATATATATATATATATATATATATATGTGTGTGTGTGTGTTTTGTTGTTGTTGTCTTTTCAGCATATTAGAGTCAGATGGAAACTGGATCTAGTTGTTTACCGTGGGGCAAACAATATGTTTTGGAGAAATATTAATATATTAATTAATGAATTTGTCGGGCCAGTAATCAAATTTGACGAACCGGGACAACAAAAAAATTGAACGAGCCTGCCGTTCCGGATCGATAAAAAAATGAAGCAGGCCTACCGGCCTGATATAATAATCTAAGCCAGGCTGATAGAATGCGACTTTCACAAGAATATGTATGAATCTGATTTACGAGCCGATGATAGTTTGACAACATCAAAAGAGAAATGTAAAAAGTGTCCTGTGTAGAGATCGGCATCGGACAGTTATATGGCATCTGAGTTTGGGTTTAATTTTTTCAGAAGACTTGGACTTTTTTTTTCTATACAGTCGAGATAGGACAAAACTAGATTTAATTTTTCTAAGGATGTGGAAGGCAAGAAATATGTTCTTTAAAAATACTAATAGCGATAATGAATGTATATTAACATGATCTTTGTAAGTGCAACTTAAGGTTATTCTTAAATTCCCAGCTCAACAACGTGAAATTCGACACACTTTCTGACTCATTTTCTTTCATGAAAGGCATAAAATTGACAGACCTGATGATTGAAGCAATGGACCACTAGCATTTATGACGTCATAGAACGTCACGATGGATTCTAGCTAATCAGCTTCTCCGTTTATCCCACAACCGTTGACCAAAAGCCAATCAAGTACCGCAATGCTTGTGGGAAACATTGCGAACTCCTCCCAATGCTAGTGGTCAATTTAGAATCGAATAGCGTTTTCCATTTTTTATAAATAAATTATTTTTTGATTTATAAGCTATTCTAATCATTTGATTGCAAGTTTTTCTGCTTTCCAGTACTATTGCGTCTTGAATTTCGATTCAAAATGACAGTTTTGGCAGTGTCTTCTCAAAGATCTTTTGTCTTTTACAAAAAATTCCATTGGATTTCTTTGTTTCTGAATAAGAACGTCTGTTAATTTTATCTGTTTCCGAAAAGAAATGAATTCAGAGATGTGTCAGAATGTAGCTAAATTGGATCAGAGTAATAATTTACAGAAAAATACGGGAGTCATCCTTAAAATAAGTTTTCTGTGGTTCGTAAAAAGGAACAAAGTATAATTGCCCCAAAAGAATTATTACAAAATATGCAGCAGTGTTTTAACTACTACTCCATATTAGAACTAACGGAATTAAAATGTTGTCACTAAGTGGGATAAGTTTTTGAGTCCAGTGTCACACAAGTCTGCCACCTGGAGATAGAGCTAGGAACTTGTTACAGTTGTCAACTCACGTCTCATCAACAGTCAAAATCTTCTTGAGGTATTTGTTGCCTTCATCGTGATATCCCTGCAGAAATATCAATGCTGCTTTCCCACGTTTGGTTTTGTGCTCGGGTGTAAGTTGATTAGTCACCCAACTGGCGGACAGTTTCCAGATCAACAGGTGTTTCGTGCATCGAGAATCTTTTTCGCGCTTATTTAGAGCGATACCTCGATAAAAGCAACGAGTACTTCAACAGGGTCCAGGGAAACTGGATCCAACTTTCTGGGTAATTATGATTTGTTTCTTTATAAATGCCGTGGAAAACTCGTTTTTTCGATGACCTTCGTATTTAAAAAATCTAATTTTTTATGGTTTCAAAAGTTGGGTTTTTTAAGGAACTTTTTTTAAATTTAACTACATCAGTTTTATGAATATTTTTTTGAATGTTGAAAAGTCTAAGTGTCTAAGCAATTATTAATACTGCTATTGAGTATTTTCTTGCTTGTGAACACATAGTAATTTAAAGTATACTGTAAAATTATCCCATTAATACTCAAGTTTTTTCGCTAATTTTTCGTGCGAACCGGACCTGCCCGTAAACTATAAAAATATAATCGGGCCGGGCTCGGGTGGAAATTTTAATACACTCACCCGGCCGTACTGAGCCCGTGCAAGTAAATTCTCTGCATGTATACTTGTAGCATACCTCACTCGAGATAGAGGCTAAAGATACAGTCTCCACATGCGCGAAATTTATTCTGCGAGCCATGATTTTATTCATTTTTCAACCGACAATCTTTTTACGGGAATTTTTATTTCTCTTTTGATTACTTTTCCCCTGTTTCAAAACATTGACAAAAAAAATTGCAAATTTCTAAATGTTATTTAATTCTGAATTTCTAAATTAAAATTAAACCTTTTAAAGTTCCAAAATAAACTCGAAATAATTATTTAATAGAATTTATTTATATTTGTTGGTTTTATGACGCTTAATGTTTGTTAGTTTTATGATGTCTACCTAAAGAAAAAGATTTTGTTTCTTTTTGGGAGGAAAGAAGGGGGCGCCAAATATAAATTTTGCCAAAGGGTGTAGTTTTTTTCTTCGCTGGTACCCCTAAAAGTTTTGGTCATGCTACGCCTATGGTGCATTGTCATTTCGGTTTAGTAGTTTTGAGTGTTGTTGATTGCACGACTCAGAAACCCAGATACTCCGATTGACGGGGGGGGGGGCATCCAATTGGCTGTTCCACGGATTACATTATTTAATAACAGTGTTAGTTATATTAAATGATGTGGCATGTTTTAGCAATAAGCAAACACATTAGATTAAAAAAAATTCTGAAATCCGAAAAGTTCCGTACTAAACACATTTACATATTAAAATTCCTTGGCCACAAAAAAAATTATTTTCTCTCTATTCTTTGCTAAATGTATCATCGTTTCTTTAGACGATATTAAATTATAAAATTTTTATACTTAAATTTACTTTATATTTTATTTATAATAAGTTATTTATTTTTAAAGTGTTTATTTTATTTACAGTTTAATCTTTATGCTGTTAGGAAAGGCACCTGGCACACATTTGATTCTGTTAACTTCACACTATTAGTAGTCTATTGTAGTTTTTAATACTTTGGTAGCAATTTTATTCCAATTTATTTTTTAATTTTTCGTGATAAATTTATGTATTTTTGTTTGTTATTTAATAAAACGTGAAAACTTATATTAATTTAATTTATTTTACTGCAGATGCCATTACTCTAACACATCACATCAAACAAAATATCTTCAATGTGTAAAACAAATACAACAATTTTTTTCATCAAAGCTACTTAAAAGAAACAGCTTCTAACTCGCAGCAAGGAAAACCTTTTATTTGTGAGTTATGCAAGAATTTATCCCAAAACAGTCTTTTTTGTGTGAGGTATGCAACAAGAAATTCTCTCAAAAGGGCCATTTAAGCAGCCATCTGTTAATCCATACTGGTGAGAAACCGTTTGTGTGCGATATATGCAACAAGAAATTCTCTCAAAAGGGCCATTTAAGCAGACACCTGTTAATTCATACTGGTGAGAAACTTTTTGAATGTGTGGAATGCAACAAGAAATTTTCTGAAAAGTGCCGTTTAAGCAGCCATCTGTTAACTCATACTGGTGAGAAACCGTTTGTGTGTGAGATATGCAACAAGAAATTCGCTCGAAAGGGAGATTTAAGCAGGCATGTGTTAAGTCATACTGGTGAGAAACATTTTGAATGTGAGGTATGTAACAAGAAATTCTCTCAAAAGGGAGATTTAAGCAGGCATCTGTTAACTCATACTGGTGAGAAACCTTTTGAATGTGAGGTATGCAACAAAAAATTTTCTGTAAAAAGCACTTTAAGAAGGCATTTGTTAAGTCATACTGGTGAAAAACCTTTTGAATGTGAGGTATGCAACAAGGAATTCTCTCAAAAGTGTAATTTAAGCATGCATCTGTTAACTCATACTGGTGAGAAACCTTTTGAATGTGAGGTATGCAACAAAAAATTTACTCGGAAGTATGCTTTTAGCAAACATCTTTTAATTCATTCTGAAGAGAAATCTTTTGTGTGAGAGAGAAGTGTCAAGATATTCTTTCAAAAGATTTGTTAAATGATGCATCTGTTAATTCATACTTGGGAGAAAATTTTTTATATGCGATAAACAAAAATAAACTAAAAAAAAAGCTGTCTAGGTGTTACATTTTGCTCCTAGAATTTCTTAATTGCAGATAACTAATCGTAGCATACTCCAGAAATAAAGAAATAATTCTTTCCATTTATTACAATGCACAAAAAACAGTGTCACAAAAAAATTTGCCTATTAAATCAGTAAATCAGGAACTATACCATGAGCCATGGTAAACACAATTTTATTTTTATCATTCTTTATATTTTTTGAAAAATATTACATATATCTGTTTGTTTTTTAAAATTCTTATAAGCCTGTAAAATTTTATAATGATTGATAGTATTTAAGTGAAAAAAAAACCTTTGTTAATCCTGATTTCTCAGAATAAAGTTCTTTGATGGTAAAATTGATTTTCTTATCAATACTTATCCGAAAATTATAGTTTTGCAAAGGGAATGGACCCCTGAGTTACCTGTATTATTGAAAAAAATGTGTGTGTATGTGTGTTTCATACATTAGTTTATAATTTAAATAATAAGAACTGTCTGATGACATTTGAAATATAAGTAAAGGTTGGTAAAAGTGTTTTAAAATTTTGCTTTTCTCATCAGGATTATAGTAATAAAATGTAACCTTTTTTAATTGTTATGTTTTTACTGATAGCTTAAGCAATTTTTTTCAGTTCCTTTAATCGCCCATTCCGGTTATTATTTCATAAAGGAATAGCAGTCTGGTTTGATTTTTAAATGGAAATAAATACGTTTGATGCATATCACTTCATAACATCGAAGATTGCAGGCTTAATTCGTTGAATAATGTTTTACCGAACAACTCGGTTCAAAACATTGTACAGAAGCATAAAAATCGTCTGTCAAATAAAAACAAAAAAAGTTCGTTGTCAAGTAACAAAAAATTTGTTTGCAAACCAAGGAGGCATTCATAACAACGTTAGACTCCCTTAACCGTTTATCTATCAATTGTACTTATAATTACCATTAAAATAAGTTATTATAAAATTCTTTTAATACGTCATTTAATTATGCTGTTTTGAATGAGTTATTGATACATTACTTTATCTTGTTCCAAAAGCATTATTGGTTACACAAAACAAAAATACTTTTAAAAGGAGGATTTATTTTGCCTTTTGTTCTTTTCAGTTTTCATGGTGCTAAGGGAGGGGGATGAGGATTATTCAATTCGGAAATATTTCTATATTTATATTGTAAGAACATTATATTTGTACATTTTATAATTCTACAAAATACTAAGAAAATAATTAAAATTAAAAGATTTGAGTGGGGTTATAAAAATTACACAAAACTCCTGTAAATTTAAATTTAATTAATCCTTCTAAATTCTTCAGGCATTCTAAAATCCTTCAAATATTTATTAAATGATTATGTAAATTTTTTTTTTAGTTTAACCCTTGGGTGGTTATAAGCGCGCACACGCGCCCGAAATATTGAACTTGTAAATGGTTAAGAGCGTCTATAAACGCCCAGAATCGTATGCTGCTAAATGGTTATAAGCGTTTATAGATGGTTGAGTTTTTCTGAGTTGAAATGGTTAAAAGCGCGCGAGCGCGGTTGTACTCTTCCCCCCATTGTTGGTGCCTGGGAGTAGAGTAGGCGTGTAGCTGCCCCTCCTTCTTCCTACTGCACGATAGATATTCTCAGGCAAATTACCTGTCAAGTAGTTTATTGTAGTTGAAAGATTTTGTGCTTTGTAGATTTTGTTAAAAAATGCTTAGAGTATGATGTTTTCTGTGAATGGTTAAAAATTGCATTATATCTCAAAATAAATTTTATGGTGAATCTAAAGATTATATGTAGATAAGGAGTTATGGATTCCGTCTAATCAAATTCGTCAAATATTATTATATATTTACTTATTTTATCCTTCTTTTCTAGAACATTATATTTCATTATAATAAGTATTATTATTTTAAAACATTTGCATATTTCATTTCTTTACTGTATGTTTTGAAATATTCATTTTCGTTTAATTTTCTTTCTTAAAAATGTTTCAGTGTTTTTCATTTAACTATATTACTAAATACTTAAAACTTTTTTTTAATCACTTTTGCTGTATCACTTTTATTAGTATCAGGAGCGTCATTTCAGAACTTTCATTGGGGCGGGGGAGATTTTATAAGGATAGGTTCTGGGGTTTAATCCCCTCTCCCCTTCTGAACAGAAAACGTTTACTGAATCATATTTACAAAAAAAGTCAAAACTACAAGAAACAGAAGAACTGTTAAAATATTTCATTTTAAACAGGATTCCGTCTTATCACGTAAAATTTAACATATTGAATATAAAAAAATTCTTTTTTAGACAATTTGCATTTTTACAGGTATCTTCAGATGTTGTTAAACCGTTCACTTTGTAGTATAGCAATGTATTACTGTAAAACTTGTGTAAACGAAACTTGCCTATAACAGAATTTTTCAATAAAGGTGAAAAAAATCAAATTTTGACAACAAAATATATACACTGAAACCTCTGAATAAAGGACACCCATGGGACCGGAGCTTTTGTCTCTTAAATAGAGTTTATTCAGAGTTAATCAAACTCTTATTTAGAGTTTTGATTGTTGTTTATAATTAATCGTTCAGAAGGATATAAAAATAACAAATCATTAAAGGTGAAGCTTAAATGTGCCCAAATGTGTAAATTACGTTAATAAGATACACAAGGAATAGAGAATAGAAACGGAGGCACAAAAGGAACAGAAATTAAAATTTTCAATTGATTACTAAATCTTTAAATTATTTGTAGAATTATTGTTTTTTATTTTATATGCAAATTCTGTACATGCAAAAAATATTAAAACATTTAAAAAGTTTTTTTAAGTAATTAATCAAGATTAATCGTTTCAATTTTTTGTTCAAACCTTTCAAGTGTTCATTTACCATACTTATAAATTTTAGTTCTTCATTATTAGCAGCATTTACGAAAAAGTATTCTACAATGTGCTCAGCTAGCATAAAATATTTTGACACATTTAAAAATTCATTTTTTAACAGAAAGATATATAACTGGAATGCCTGATTGTGGGAACAATTTGGAATCGAACTGTGTTTTCATTTATTTGGTAAATAAATTACCTATTGAATCACAAGCGATTTTGATCATGTGACAAATAGGTATTTTACACTTTCTGAGTAGTTATTCTACTTTCAAGTAGAAATTCGGTTAAAAACGCTCACTTTGATAATATTTTCTGTATGATATATTGCATTTTCCTTCCCTCCCCAAAAATAATAATAAATAAAACCATTCGATTACAGAGTTTCTGAACAACAGCTAGTTTCAGGCATTTCCGAATAAAATTTAAATTAAAACTTATGTCATAATAGTTGCTCTTTTGGATTTGAGTACAACCTAAAAGTATCTGTAATGTTTTTTATTTAATAATTTTCTTTTATTCTACACTTCCAGAATCATTCTCAAAATTTCGACATTACTTTCAATAGGGTATTCAACATACTGATGTCAAATCAGAATTGTGGGTAAATAAATAATCGTCAATTGTGTCATATAGTACTGTATCCACATAACTGTCTGTCTGTTTGATAAATTACCAAAAGTCTGTTTTTTCATTTTCATCAGACTACTTCATTATCTGAAATGTAAAAACCAGTTCCTTTGATGTCATTTTCAGCTGTCTCTTAAATCGAGTGTTCCCTATTCAGAGGTCAAATATATTGCACGTTAGGGTGGGCCGAAAAAACTTTTTTTCGATTTTCGATAATGGCGGGTGCGGAAAAGTGGCCACTGGTGGCACTCAGTTCACACAAAATATTTGAGATTTATTGGGTAATTCCTTACCCTGCAGCAAATAACTTAAAATTTTGCCAAAATGCTGATTTTTGAATTGTTTTAGCAAAAAAAAAAAAAAAAAAATTAATATTAAATTAAGTTTTTTTGGAGTTGTATTTAATGTGCCAAATGTTTAAATAACCTCTAATTATGTATTAGTTTAGTGCTATGTTCTTTAAAAATGTACAGATTTTAACTTGTTTTGCGTTCCGTACCAACGCGAAACAACCGAGAACTCCTCGCATGATGTGAGCTGCACGCCGAGTTTTACTCGCCTATAAAAATCGGCTAATTTAAAATACACATAGCAATTAAATAATGCATTATCAGAACTTATTTAAACATTTGATGCGTTAAATATGCCTTTCCAAGTAAATACAACCAAAATAAACTTAACATTTTTAAATTTTTTGCTAAAAAAGTTAAAAAATCAGCATTTTGGCAAAACTTTAAGCCATTTGCGGCAGGGTAAAGAATTGTCCAAAAAATCTCAAATTCTTTGTGTGAACTGAGTGGCACTTTTCCGCACCCGCCATTATCGAAAATCGAAAAAAAAAATTTTCGGCCCACCCTATTGCACGTCCTATAACAAGGCACTGGGACCGGAAGTTTTTCCCCTTAAATAGAGGTGTCCCTTATTTGGAGTTTTCACTCTACATACAATTATATTTCAATGTATAAAATTGAAACTGGTGTTATACACAATTGAAATGAAAAAAATCTTCTTTAAACACCATAAAATAAGTTAACTGCGCAAGGCCTTTCGAAAGAACTTAGTCTTTCTTCGTCAGGCGCAAAAAAACTAACAATTCCTACAAAACCCTAACAATTCCACTCTTTCTAATATTGATAAAAGTAAACCTGATAATTTGGTCGTCCTCCCTTTTTATCCTCCTTTATGTTTTAAATTAGCTAAAGTTTTAAGACGTTTCAATTTTAATGTTATCTTTAAACCAGTCAATAAATTAAAATTTCCTTCCATGAAATGTCCTGTCCCTGACCTCCAAAAATGGGGTATTTATAATATTCCTTGTAATGGCTGTGATTTATCGTATATTGGTCAAACTAAAAGAAATCTCGAAAAACGCCTAAAAGAACACTCTCGGTATGTCATTAATCAAGAAATTTCTAAATCTTCTGTTGCTAAACACTCTTGGGATTCCGGCCATAGTTTCAATTTTCAAACTGCTAAAATTATTTTTAATGCCAATAGTTCCTCCGAATTAGACTTTCTTGAAAATTTAGCTATTTATATTAATCGTGATATTATTGTTAATGATAAATCTGATTCTAAAACCCTCTCCGTTGCCTGGAAGAATCTTTTCAGCACTGCTTCATAATTAAGGTTATTATTTAATTATTATTTTTTTTATATATATTATGTATACTATTTTTCAGGTATATTCATGTGTGTTTATAATTGTAAACTATTTTTTATTTTTATGTATTTTTATTTTATTTTATTTTATTTATTTATTTATTTATTTATTTTTAATTTATTTATTTTTTTTAATTTATTTATTTATTTTTTAATTTATTTATTTATTTATTTTTCTTCTTATTATTATTACTAATTTATATATTTTTTGCGTACATTTTATTTCATTTTAATCTCTCCTTTTAGTTAATTTTTTAATTTACCCCGCTTTTTTCCCATTTCCCTTCCCCCCTTCTTCCTTTCCTCTCCTTCATTGTCTATCTAGTTTTGTTTATGCTCTTCCGTGATTGGCTGTTGCCTTCTTCTTTCCTATTGGCTTTTCCTTCTGCTTGCTCCCTCTCCTTCTCCCTCCCGCATTCCCCTTCAGTCGTGCCGCTACATTCATTGTGGACGCACGTCTTTTTTGCGCCTGACGAAGAAAGACTAAGTTCTTTCGAAAGGCCTTGCGCAGTTAACTTATTTTATGGTGTTTAAAGAAGTTTTTTTTCATTTCAACAATTATATTTGTCAAGACTATCTAAAATTGAACATTTTGGATTTCCTTACTTTTTTTTAAGGCTACAGTGATGTTATTTCAAGAGTTTTCCGGGGAAGGATAAGGAAAATTTTTAGTTGAGGAACAGAGAATGTGCAAAACGGCACAAAGTGCAGAAATGCACAAATCAACAGTAAATGAAAAGATGATAGAGAGTAAAAAAATTCTCTGCATTATTTTGCCTTCTTTACCTTTTTTGTGGTAGACGTGATGTGATTATTTAGTGATTTTTCAGAAAAAAAATATTCTGATTTCAGAACTGCATCTGAGGTTTTTTCTGAATTCCGCAAAATCAATTCGTCAATGGGTTGCAGAAAAATATCGAGAATTCAGGAAAAAAAAATAAGTCTTTTAAATAATAAAATTTATTCGAACAATCGCACAGTAAAATCGAGAAAAATTTCGTCAAATAATCGCGAAATAAGATCCAAACTTTAGCGAAGAAAAAAATTAGTCTGTGAATGAATAAAAAAATCTCGAATTTCAATAAATGATCGTGTAACAGAATCGCGAATTTTATCTAAGAAACAAAAAAGTAATTTCTTCAGTTGATCGCGGAAAAATATTGTGAATTTTGCCAGACATTCAAGAGAAAAAAATTAATTTCACATTAAAAAAAAATAAAAATCATGAATTCCGTGAAATTATTACAGAAAAAAAATTCTGAAATTTGTCAGATGACCTCGAAAAAAATTTCAATCAATCATGAGATTATCAGCTTAAGAATGTCATGAAATAGATCACGAAATTCACAAATTTTATGATCTAAAGCGATAAAAAAAATGTTTCATTAGTGATTTTCGGCAAGTAAAGTGTTAATTATTTCGAACTGTGTTTTCCCTATTTTGAGATGGATTCGTATTCATCCAATTTTTCAAAAGTTTTTTTTTACCTCAAGATTGAAAAAAAATGCATTTTTGAACATTAATGAATATTATATGTATAAATCTTCATTTTCTCAGGCATAGTATAGGCTAAGCAAGAAAAAAACTGAACTTTCACGGCCTCACGGACTTTTGATATTTTTTTTTTCTTTTTTGCGGCGTTTTGATGAAATTTTCGTTTTTAGCAATTTATTAATGGAATTAGCTGTTTCCTGCGACTATTTGACGTAAATCTAATTTTTTTCACAGCCTTTTCAATGAAATTTTGCAATTATCCATGATCTTTTAGCGAAATTAAAGGTTTTTCTCACAATCTTTCCAGAAAATTTGCATATTTTAAACAATTTTTCGTCAAAATTCGCATATTTATAGTTATCTTTCTTCAAAATTCGCATATTTTCAGCAATTTTTCGTAAAAAGTTCCATATTTTCAGTTATTTTTCTGCAAAATTCGCATGTTTTTCGCGATCTTTCGTCAAAATTCGCAAATTTTCAGTTATCTTTCTTTAAAATTCACATATTTTCCGCGATCTATTGTCAAAATATAAGTTTTTTCTTCGATCTTTCGAGAAAATTCGCGATTTTTCACCGATCGTTCGCCAAAATGAGCATATTTTCGGCAATTTTTGTATAAAATACATTTATTTCCCGCGATCTTTCAACAAAATATTCCTCAACATTTTCATCGATTTTCGTCAAAATTCTCGTATTTTCCGCAATCTTTCGACAAAAATTGCATACTTTCCTTGATCTTTCGTCAAAATTCTCATATTTTTCACGATCTATCCATAAGATTCGCCTATTTTCCGCATTTTTTCGACAAAATTCGCGTATTTTCGCAGGATTTTTCAACAAAATTCGAATATTTTCCTCGATCTTTCGATAAAATTGAAGTATTTTTCGCGATACTTTAACGAAATTTTCCCGCAACCTGTTTACGAAAATCGCGTTTTCCCGCAATCTTTTGACGCAAATCGCGTCTTGTTCGGGATTTTTTAACAAAAATCGTATCTCTTCCCGCAATCCTTTGACGGAAATCGCCCACTCCACTCCGGATCCACTCATTCCTCCTACCATATAAGAAAAAAAACTGAAAAACATCTAAATGTCTGACTAAAGAAAAAAATTAACTCTAAATTTCTAGCCTTAAGGTGATAAGTTTTTCTTTGATCAAGTTGTACACAGCAGAAAAGCAACTGATTAAAAAAAAATACCATTTTTTTAAAATTAGCCTTAGCATTAGCATTAATGATATACGTCATACCTTGAACAAACGCAAATAATAAGACATTGTATTTTTTTCCCTCTAATTATTAAATTCTATCCATAATGAATTCAATTAATGTATTTTTTTATTCCAATCTATCCGGATAAATTATTTCAGCGCTTGAGCATTTTTCAAATTTTTGCTTGAGTCTGACATTTGATAGTGGATAAATTTTCTAAAATATCAAATTCATTTTGGGGGATATTGCCCCCCCATCCCTCTTCAAATGGCATTCCTAGTTAATATCCTCTTCTCTAATTTTCACAGGTTTCTATTCCCCTCCCCGCCCCCCGGATGCTTGTGTATTCTGCATATCACATTCAACTTTCAGGATGAAAATTAAACAAACATTATTTCACACTAGTGTATAACCCCCGTGAAAAATGACGGAATTTTGATCTGCATTTTATTTTCGTAAGAATTCATACAAACAAACAGAATGAAAATTTTATTATTAAAGAGTTTGTATTGTAGAAAAGCATATTTTAAAGATAGCAATACAATTGATTTTTTTTACTTGATATTAAATTTCTGAAATAGTTCAACAATTGGTCAAAACATACAGCAGTATTTATCACGACAATGAAAATAATTAGCAAAGTAAAACACATTTTCTGAAAAGTTCACTAAACATTAAAATTAAATATTGATTTTTTTTAACTTTAAAATGCATTATTTTATAAAAAGCAATGATTCCGCAGCGATTTTAGTCATATATGGAAAGGATATGAAATAGATTCCTAGATAATCGATTAATAAAGCTTTATACTTTATTTTTAAATATGGGTTTGGCGCCATCTAGTAGTAGTTAATATAAACAAACAACAACATAAAAAATGCTTTTTGGAAAATTTGTAGTTATTTATAGAAAATATCGAACCAAGATGCATTGATTTAGACCAAAATCAATTTTTAAAAACTCTAACTATGTGACTTTAAAAATTCATTCCTTATTCATTGAAAACCAAAATCATTATTATTATTTTCTTCGTAAAATTTTAGTTTTATTACGCCAATTTTTAAAAGCTTAGCTTATATCCACTTGAAATGTGCTTACATTGTAAACGAAATTTACATTTCTTATGAAATGTCATTAAAATGTAAGTAATTTACAGTCATATATAACTTATACTAATTACAAAAAAGCAGGTATTTTTTATTTTTAGCATAGTAATTTTTGAATATAATAACTTTGAAAAGTAAGAAAAATTATACTTTAATAATAGAATGGTAGAAAATAATTTTCAATGCAGTTATGGTAATATCTCATTTATCCATTACACCTTGAGGGGAAAAATATTTTCTTTATAATAGAAAAGAAAATTTGAAAAATTAAGTTGATAAATGTTGACATCTTAAAAAAATATTAATTAAAAAGCGAAATTTAAGTTATATCTAAGAAATCATACTAAAATTATTCTATTTATTTATACCTTGGTATTTTAAAATTATATTGCGGAAACGTGCAAGAGAAATCTCTTACACATTATTATATCTTGCAATTTTTATTTATTACTATTAGCATTATTATTTTACGATAAATCCAATGGAGAAAAATATTCATTTGCATTGATGCTGATAGATGGCAGCACAATAAAAGCTGAAGTCAGTCCACAGTGTATAAATGCATAAAAAAACCATTGATTTTTTAAATGTTCTAAAAATACTGCCTATAATAAATGTAAACGAAAGTGAAAAATATAATTAAAAATGTATTTAAATGTTTTAATAGGATTTTACAAATACTTTAAAATCATAATTAGATATTATTATTGTTATTATTCTTTTAATGAATCACTAAGAGTCATTCATTTCTTTTTGTGAAACCGTCGATCGTTTATTTTGTTTATAATAGCATACTTTTAAATTGGAACTTAATGTATTGTAAATGGATATGATATACATGTTTTATAGGGAAATTTGCTCAACAAACATTATTTCAAACAGAAGAAATTATCATTTAGCTGTCATGTGTTAACATATGTTTTCCATTAGGCCTAACATGGCGTCTAGCAACTGTGGATTCGTAGAATGGTATGTACTGGAAGCGTTCTACACACTTTTCTCCAGACGCATTTTATTATAAGTAGATACCGATGGACACTCGAATCACTAGAATAAAAATTCATTTTAAATTTATAGTTAAATAAAAAAAAAAAATCAGCATTTTTTTTAATGTTTAAATGCACAAAAACGATGTCTGAAATGAAATATGTCGATGTCTGAATAACAAATTAATAGATGCAAACAAAAGATGCAGAGTCAAAAGAAATTACCAATTTAAAAATATTTTTTTGTGTGTGTGTGTGTGTGTAACCAATAACGCTTTCAAAATAAGATCAAGTAAAGCATCTATAACTGATTCTAAACTGCATAGGTTCAAATCAATATATTAAATGGAATTTATAAGCGGTTATTTTAATGGTACTTTGAAGTACTGTCGGGGTATGAAGCGTCATTGTAACTGCCAAGTGTCATTGCTACGTTCATGATGCGAATTTAAAATATCTTTTATTCCTATATGTATAAACATTTTCAGAACTCCATAAGTTTCCAAAGAAATGACCAGAAGCAGTAATTTTCCTTTGAGACTTGGAGTTACAGCATATTGCAACTTTGATGAAACTTTTTCTTGATTATTTATAAAATGACATACCCCCCCCCCCTTTCCCCCCACCCGAAAAAAAAGCTTCCAATACAACCAAATTTTCTGGCACATTACGGACAAACTTAAAGACATAAAACCACGGTACTTGCAAATATAACTGTTGAAAGACATTTTGTTAATTTATCGATAGATAAACTACATCTTTAGTTATAAACGATTGTTTTCTCAGGGTTGCATTTTTTTTCTTTTTCAATCCTATTTCAAAGGATTAACTTCGACAGAATTCTCTGAAAATTATATTCTACTTACACCTAAAAATAGAAAAAATATGTTCGACTTCATAGTTTTTATTAACAGCATCTGCCCATTTTAAATAAGCTTCCCTTTTTTGTCCTGGATTTTACTCATTTAAACACAAACAAAATAATGGCTGAATATAAATAATATCTTCTGGTCTATTTATCTATACAGAAAAAAAAGAACGAGATAAATATTGAATTTTTTGTACTTAAGCACTAAAAAGTAACGACGTACCAAATATCTGATTTGTATCATTTTCGTAGATGAATATTCTAGAAAATCGTTTGAATAATCACATACGAGAATGCTCGTTCTTATCATTACTCAATTTCTGACAATTCAATCAATTCTTAGAAGTCATTTTTTGTACCACGTCAACAATAAAAAAATTAATTTTTAAATATGGCCTCCATGGCATTGAAAAAAAGAGGGTTAACCTTTATTACGCCTGTTACAAATTCTAAATTCCACAAACAAAACTATCTTTTCTGTTATGTATACTAATAAATAAATGCGATATTTCTCTTTATTTTTTTGGGGGGGAGGGGAGAGTGTGTGTGTGGGGAGGGGTGCGCTTTTTTCCATTATTTTAGTATTTTATAGAAATGTTTATTTTATTTAATTTTTTAATACTTAGAATAATATATCCGGAATTTTTATGATCTGTAACCAAAACTACCAAAAAAATTCAATCCAAAAGACTTCAATAAATTGAAGTCTATTTATAACGCGTCAAAAAAGGGGGGGATAACACACTGTGCTAATTTCCTTATTTTAAGCGTTAACTTAAGAAAGACCTTGTACAGAGCCGTAGCTAAGGGGATGCTAGGGGAGGCTCAGCCCCCCCCCCCCCGCCTAAAATATTTTGAGCCTTTCCTGGAAAAAATTCCAAAGTTACTTAAATGCATCTCTGTACTGAAAAACCTAATACAATTCTGCTCAAAAACCTAATTTGTTTTGAGGGCCTTTCACAATTTTGTAGAAATACTAAATTGTAACTAAAATAAGTGTTTCAAAAATCGCTTATCCTATTGCGCTAACATGATGTTTGAGACTGTACTAGTTATACACTTGATTTTTTCATCATCCTATTCTTTTCTTAACATAAAATAAAGTTATTAGAACAGTTTAATAAGAAACATATTATCTAGAGTGTGAATATGCACTAATTTATCTTTCTGCTTCAGAGAGAGAGAAAGAAAGAGAAAATATGAGCCCCCCCCCCCCATTATTCTCTTCTAACTACAACCTCTGATCTCGTTCCTTGTTTATTATCATTTTTTTTGTTTGTTTGTTCTATTAGCATTTAAATTTGTTCTGCTGATCAGAACATATAAAATTATATATTTTTTTTTATTTAAGAAGTCTAAAATATTTTATTATTATTAAAAATGCAATTTTATGCTAACAAACAAACAATTCAAACAAAATTAAGTTAAAAAAATTTTGTCATTATTATTTTAATTAATTTCTTTAAAATTATATAAATAAATAAATAAAAAATAAAGAAACAAATAATTAAATGAATTTATACATGCGCAAGCCAAAAATCAAATAGTTATGTAAAGAGCATTCTCACATGCAAACATTTTGCACCATCTTCCAATTTTCGTATTAGGAGACATTTACTTAAAATAAACATTTGTATTTGTGTAGTTGTATTATAATGTTTCTATACCGAATTAAGTATAAGCATAGCATTTTTGTGTCACATTTTTTCCTTGTCTCCTCTTTTTTGGTCACTTTGTTCTTTATGTTTTTTTTTATATCACATTTTTTTAGGTTACCGTGTGTGTTCTACCCCCCCCCCCTCCCCTGACCAATTTATTTAGAATTATATAGTCATGCGTATATATTATCTTGATGTGATAGAGAAAAATAAAATTTTAGATCACTTATTTTATTGTAAAAATTCCATTCTTGAAATTTAAAATTTAAGATATAATTTCAAACTTATGTTTTTTTTTTTTTTTCGAGGGGAGGGAGTAGTATTTATTTATTAATTTTACTTTTTATTAGAATTATTCAATTTTAAAGCTTTTTATGAACTCAAATTTCAAAATTTTACTCCAGGAAAATGCATAAGAAAGGGCGTTCAGTATGTCTCGAATTTGACACCATCGTCCCACACCTCTTTAAAACAATATCATGTCTGTGCTGCTGTATACAAAATTCAGTAACTTAAAAATATTTCTGAAATGTGTAAATTAGTTCAAAGAACACTTCTAACTCTGTTTCATTTGCTATAAATACAGAAATATATATTTGTCTATTATTAAATTCTTAATAGAAATTTAAATATTAGTGTAATTAATTAGATTTAATACTAGTAAATTTAAACGCTAAATAAATTTCATATTAAATAATAAAATAAGTTTTAACTGTAAAACAATTGAAAGTTTGATAATTCCTTTATTAAGGTATTTTTTAATAAATGTAATCATTTGTAACGTACTGCGATAAGAGAAATACTATATTCGAAATATTCCTATAATACAAATTTTCTTATAGATCATTTCAAGCAAATATTTGTGTAGAAATAATAGCACTTCTTGTTCCTTTAACGGAAATTGCTCATAAAAAATCATGAATATAATTTTAACAATAGTTAAAATACCATTCTTCATCAGAGGGAAATAATACAGTTTGCATTCGCACAAATTCCTTTATTTTTTTATTTAAGTGAACACCTCCCCCCCCCCCCCAGTTGTTTCTACCTAATGAAGGGAGATGTTTAAACTATCTTCCAAAGTATACGTATTTTTTTCTGCATGATCATGATGTTTTTTTTTCTACGGTCTGTGAGATCTTAAATTTTATATTTAATAAAATTTTGTGCAGATTAATATCTTTATTTTTTAGGGGGGGGGGGATAATTTGTTGGCAAAAGAGAAAAAAAAGAAATTGAAGTATTTGAAAAAATAATTATTTGTACTAAAAATTAAATTATTATTCCAAATAATTTTATAAATCACATTTCCAAAAAAATAAATAAATAAATAAATAAAAATCTTATATTTTACGATATAAAAATTTAATTGAATTTATGATTTTAGTATCGATTTCCAAACTTCTGCATGAGAACAACGTTACATCCAAATGTAATCTTAACTGAATCCTATATTGTATTGTAAATAGCAATTAAAAATATTAGTTAAAGGTTTGGTGTCATATCAGATAGTTCATATGTTTTTCAGTTAATAAATTTTGAAACATAAAAACACATTCTAAAATCATATTTAATTATCTAATATTGTTACATTCTTTGTCTGATATTTTTATCGACAAAACAGTGCATGCTTCTTTTTTCTATTTTTTATAGAAATTTTTAAAGCATTAACTTCTTTAGAAAATCTATATATGGCGCTCACCTAGTTCAAAAATCTATTCTTTATAGGCTCGATTTAATAAAAGAAGTGAATCCACATCTGAATTTAAATATGAAGCTAAGAAAAAAAAGGATTCATTTTCTCTTATAAGTTTATAATAGATCAGAATCAATATTTAAGTTAAAATTAATTTTGTTACAATTTTCTAATCTTTTAAAATTATCTTGTTTAGAAAGTCTTCAATCAATGATATCTTGTATAAAGAATAATTTCTAATAGTTTTGATTAATTAAAAAAATTAATAAGCTACATCTGAGTTTAACTTCATGTTACATCATGTATAAAAAACTAATTTATTAGCATGTTAAAAGTGATGTTTTTTAGGCTCATTAAAGTTAATTAACTTTTATTAATAAAATGAATAGTAATGTTTCATTAAATCTTCTTACTAGAATAAGACATTAAAACCATATTAAGTCATTTATGTTAGTTTAAATTAATTTACATCCAGCAAGTTATTTACGAAATAGTTCATAAGCTATTGCTTGATAACTTTTAAAATCAGCGCGGAAATATCATGTTTTCTATTTGTCCTTTTTTCTTCTTTTTTTTTTTACTTTAATGCGAAACACCTGTTTTCAAAGATGTTTGCAATCAACACTGAAAATTTCTTCTAAAAAGGGACAACAGAGATCAGTTAGCTGTGGTTTTCAAGAGGGTTGGACAAGTGTCAGAAGAAGAAAAATTTGAGTATCTTTGGCAGACACGCATACAGTGGTCTTGAATAGATTACCAGCAAATATTGCAGGGAGAAAGCACTTTTTTGAGAAACACTTTAAAGCATTAGTATTGTCAATCCTGGAACTTTTATAGAGACACAAAACATATTTTAAATGAACCGTTTTCAAAGACAAAAAATGGAATCGGCATACCCGCGAAAGGGACATACTTTTTATATTATGTAGGAAAAATAACCAAACATTAAACGAGAAATGAGAGAGGAAAATAAAAGAGGAAGTATCATTGGTCCTCGTGGCAGTAGTTCGTTTGTAAGATTTTGAAATTTCTTTTTAAAATATAAAAAATAACTAAATCTTTTCAGTTTTAAGGCTTCAAAGTCTCTTCCTATGAAAAAAAAATATTCCATATTCATCTATCAAAACATGCTTAAACTGTTCTCTGCAACATTTTAAAAATTCAATTTATCCTCTTTACTAAAAAATTTTCAATTAATTTAAAAACTCACACCACTAATATTAAACAGACATATCTTATAGCAATAAATCTATATTTCTTCTTTTATGATGCTGCAGAGAAATCCTTTATCCGGTCATGATACCAGGCTGAAATGCCTGTGTAATGTAAAAGCAGTAGTCAAAGATCGTGAAGGGTAGCGTACCAGATAGAAAGCTCTCATAGGACATTCGATTCGAGGAATAAAAAAGTTAAGGGGTCAGGTACCCTTTAGAGAATCCAAAAATCGATTTTTTTTAAATAAGCTTATAATTAAATATAATTCTTTAGGAACGCATAAAAATAAACCGCATTAAAAAATTCTCATTAGAAGAAGAGTTATGTCTAAAACATTTTGGATTTTCCCTATACGACCAATGGGTAACATAAACTAATCAATTTTCTCAAAATAGCGATTTTGATCACTGCGCGCACGATTTCTAAAAAATGGTTGCGTAGAATTACACAAAATTTTCACTTAATGTATTAAACGTATGCACGCATAATATGACTTACTATTATGTTCCTCAAATTAGAAGTTTAGACTTCACGACTACTTTTGTGTAAAAGAAAAAATCGATATTTCTAATTTCTTTAAAAAATAATTTTTTTTCTCTCTATCTATAAGTTTTATTTTTTTCATCGTAGTTCATTTTGAAAACACATTACAGTAAAACCCCGATAATTCGGATTAATTGGGACCGGACCCAATCCGGATTATCCGGAGAATTAGAAAAAAAATGAAATAAAATGTAACATACTAACAGAAAATCACCTTTATGTTAAATTTATTGAATATTTGCAGACAGTAATAATGTTTACTTTGCTTAATTATTCCGAAAACATGTCAGAAAAAGTTTTTTAGAATACGACGATGAAACAAGTTAATGTTATGGAAATTAGCCAATCGCTTCTCAAAATTGAAAAAAAAATGACCAAACCGATCCGAATTATCCGGAGATCCGGATTATCGGGGTCCGAATTAGCGGGGTTCTACTGTATTTCTCTACTCAGGAAAAAAAATCTTGGCTTGTTTCAGCTATTCAAATTTTAAAATATCTTGCGCGCAAGCCATGCAAGATTTATTCTTTCGTAAAAATTAAAAATAATTAAAAAAACATTGCATATGTGTATACTTTTTTAACAACTTTAACTAATAAAACAAATCCTTCTTAGTATGTGTTTTCAATTTTATAGTCAAAAGTCAATTAGATACAGAGTGACCGCAATTCTTACAGGTCACTTTTCACGTATTTTGTTATTTCAAAAGGTACCTGACTCCTTAAAGCCCCATGTCAAAGTCATTTCAGACTTGCCTCTATCACCTGAACTATGGTCAGTAGGGTGGAGCGAAAAAAAATTTTTTTTGAAAATCAAAAACGGGTAGGTGCCAAAAGTTGCCTTTATACTAGTACATCAACTGCGTGAAATTTTACCGCTGAAAAAAAATGGCTTGAGTCTGCGCTTTTGCTCCAAAAATCGAAATTTTGGGTAAAATTTGTCATTTTTTGACATTTTTTCAAAAAAATTAAAAAATTCCTACAGAGCTGGTTAGTATTTAAAAGTGTTGCTTAGACCTTTATATTTATTTGCTTAACATATTTAAACAATAAAACAATATGTTTATTCCCTATAGCTGGAGCAAAACAGTCAACTTTTAGTAAGAAAACAGCATTACCACTCTATTGGGTCATACAACGAATTGTTGTTTTTAATACAGCTCTTGTTTTCAAAACTACCTTGGGCATGCGTCGTGGAGGTGGCTATATTTCCTATACCACCCGGCCCAACTATTCGATCATCTTAGTACAGTGTTTTATTTATACATTGATTTGTGATTTTCTTTATAAAAATTTGGCATGTTTTCGATGCTTCCACCTTGTTCATCTGTTCATTGCATCCACATGCTGCTGTAACTATCTTCAGGTATATTTTTACAGTTTATACAAAAAAATGACAAGCAGAGTAATTCACGGTAATCTATTAAAGGGATCTATTCGGCCATCTATTATATTTATCAAACTTACATTCAGTTGATGAATAGTGATTGGAAGTTCTGTTACCACAACATTTTTTCAGTCAATTGTATTTTTGTTACTTAATGATTTACTTCAAAGATTATTTCAGATATTTCAACTATAAGTATGCCATCATTTATTCTACTTTTGCATTTTTTATATGTTGAGAAGCGAGCTGTTTAATGTGATAGTGATCGTCAGCGAGAATTGCAATGAAAATTTGTTCTTCATGTGTAAAGCAACCGCTGTTGTAAATAACTTTTTTTTGCATTAGTTTTATGCCGTTTTCTAAGTGTTTTCGTGTCCAGGTAATTTCCTATTAACTTTTAGATCCTCTTTTTATGAGTGGACAACATTTGATGGTGAAATGTCCTGGGCATAAACATATATGCATAGTACTTTATGAGGGAATGTACGGATTATAATCGACTATAAGTGCTCATTTAAAATTAGGAGAATTTTATTTGTCACTGTGAACCATTTTGCATGGGGTAAGCTTAGAATTGTGTATAATATTGAATCATTCGCTACTTCAACTCCAGTGAATTTCCTCTGCGCCAGTTATTGGAGAAGTCGATATAAAACGTTCTAAGCTACATGGATTCACTGGATCAATAAGGAAAATCTTTGTCTACTTACTATTCACTTCCTATTGCAATTTTTTTTTTTAATAAAACAGAGAATAATTTTGAAAAATTATTTTCTCAAATTGAGAAAAAGATACTCAGAACAGACTAGAAATTTCTGCCAGAGATTGCAAAGCTAATTCATAAGGAAAGTTATTTCTCAGAAAGAATGGGGAATAGGAGTTTAGAAAACATCTCACACAAAAGACAGCTCATAAAGTTAATAAAATTTTCCGCTTTATATAAGCACAGATTGGCAATCAGCGTCTATATGTTCACTCACAAAATGTATAATCCAAGTTTATATCGCGGGATGTTTTATACCAAATGTACTACACACCTAAATAATAGATCTAAAATCTTGCTAGAAATTACTAGACTATGGAACAACACAGGAAACGACATAAAGCATACTAAAACTTCTTTAGAAATATTGTTGTTTTATACGCAAATTTTGTTTGCAATCCTCTGTGACGATCGTCATAATATTAAGCAGCCAGCTTCTCAAAATATATTCAATGTAATAAGTACAGTAAATGATGACATACTAAAAATTGAATTCATACAATCAATTTTTAGGAAAATCATTATATATAAAATGTAATTGATTGAAAAAATGCTGTGGTAACAGAACTTCCAATCATAATGTATTAATTACATGAAAATTTAATGAAGATAATAGACTGCTGAATAGGTTCAATTAAGAACATACCCAATACATTACTCAGCTTCTCTTCTGTTATACATGGTACAAAAATATACGTGCAGCAGGTCACACCAGCAGTCCAAATCATCCAAAGTCAGTGAATACAAAGAAGAGATAAATTAATTTGATATATAGAAAACTTATACTCGTCTTCGGGAAAAAGGTAACAATTCAATACATAAATAAAACACTGGGCCTAGATGATTGAGTGGTTGAGACGGGTGGGATAATGTAACCACCTCTAATGAGTTATATACACAGTAGTTTTGAAAACAACTAGGTAAAAAATGGATTTAAAAGAACATTTCGTTGTATGCTCCAATAGAGAGGTTAACGCTGATTTTTCACAAAAAGTTGTCAGATTTGCTCCAATTATACAGACTACAGATATTGTTTTATAGTTTTAATATGGTAAGCAGATAAATATAAAGGTCTAAGCAACACTTTTAAATACTAACCAACTCTGTAGGGATTTTTTAATTTTTTTGAAAAAATGTCAAAAAATGACAAATTTTACTCAAAATTTCGATTTTTGGAGCAAAAGCGCAGACTCAAGCCATTTTTTTTCAGCGGTAAAATTTCACGCAGTTAATGTACTAGTATAAAGGCAACTTTTGGCACCTACCCGTTTTTGATTTTCAAAAAAAAATTTTTTTCGCTCCACCCTAATGGTCAGTGTTCTCAAATCTAAGGGGGGGGATCACTAAATCTTTAAGGGAATTCAAGTTTATTTGAGTATTTAGGAAATTCTTTCTTTTTTCTTGGGAATTTTCAGAAGACTGATAATACTTTTCCAAAATCTTGGGAAAAAGCGAGTTTTTTTTACTCCTCGGTGTTTTAAAAAAAAAAAAACATGGTTCAGAACGTTCGGGAAAGACCATAAATAGCAAATTCGCGCCTCCATTTTGTTTCTTTGAATCCCGTCTGATTAATAAATGATCACACCTGGATTTACAGTTTTTTAACGGTTTCAGCTAAGGGCATTGCATCTTTTGTCGTTCAGCGTCTTAGAATTAAAAAAAATCATTTGCAGATTTTAGCATCTCGATTGGAATCACTGGAAACTTTAAGTGAAATTATCACTCATATGTTCTTTCATTTGTGGAATGTGGAGGAAGAGGACTTCAGGTTAGATAAGATTTTTATTTCTTATTTCAGAATTTTCAAGTAAAAAAAATAAATCATCCATCTGATTTTTTTTCTTTTTTTTGGAAACTCGTATAACGTGCATATGGGGAGAATTCCTTATAATCATACCCCTAATGAAGTATATTGCGATGTATAAAGTATATAAAACGGAAGAACGTTAAATGGAAATATCTGCTAAAAATGAAACAGTCCGATTCTATATTTTTTCTAATCTGTATAAGTAATTTTTTTAATCTGTATGTAAGCATCGCGAGCAATTCTCCAAAATTATGCAAATTGGTACTTTATTCCAGTTTTTTCCGCATTCAGGCATTATTGTTATTATTATTATTATTACTATTATTATAGATTCTTATCGCAAATAATTTAAAAGAGGTTTTTCAGCAGACATGGACTATAAGAAAATAATAAAGGGCGATGTCGAATAAGAACGTGAAAAGTTTGTTTAAAACATATTAATGCCTTTAAATATAATTTGCTGATTTTGCTTTATCAGATATTGCTCTTTAGTGGGCAATAAATTTTCCTAAGTACCAAGCTATCAGTATTAATTTACAAATTGTACGCCAAAAAGCTATTAATATGTTTTTACGTCTGTACTCCATCCTGACTGTTTTTTTTATATATCTACTAGCGGACCCGAAAGACGTTGTCCTGTCACAGACAGACGTTGTCCTTCATGGCACCGACACCAGAAAATCAAATAAATGTACTTAAATATGGTAATACGCACGATAAACACTACGCTCTTAATTTATTTTCTTATAACAATTATGTAAGGAAATTATTTTTCACTCTTCAGTATTTTTTGAAGTCGGTTCAATTTTTGATAGAAAAGTTTATTTTTCTCTTTTTAGTTAAAAGTTAACGATTTTCTGATGTCGGTTAATCAAAATTATAATACAGGAAATATTATAGTGAAGCATACACGTTTGTCAGGAGTGGGGTTCGAACACGCGATCTCTTTCTTCAAGAAGCTGAGCTTAAATCTGGCGCCTTAGACCGCTCGGACATTCAGTCCGCATTCTATTCATCGAACTTATTCAACACTTTTAATTAGCGAAAAATCACTAACTATTAGTTTTTGCCTAATTACTAAAAAAGTACTGAATCAATTTCGACGGAATGTGAATCTAAACCATTCTCGAATCCACTGGAACGCACACACAAAATTTTATTAAAATCGGTCCAGTCGTTTAGGAGGAGTTCAGTTACATACACACGCACAGAAGATTTATATATATAAAGATTTAAACTCCGCCCATCGTCATTATTATATGTATTCGTCCTTAAAAAAATGTATTTAAAAAATTACAACGACTATTTGGAAAATGACATTTTCAAAAACTCAAATTTTAAAGACTTATAAATAAATTCTGTATTTAAAATAATAATAGTAATAAACATAATTTTTAGGATGATTATAACTAGTCATATAATACGTACCCCGTGCATTAAACATTAACATTCCTAGACTAACGATAAAAAATACAGTAGATTAAAGATAGACAACTTTAACTGTTTAAAATGTGCATTTTTATTGGATGGAGTTCATCAGACTGACTTCTGCACGTTTCCTATTACGTACGACATGGATTAAACATTAATGTTACTGGAACCATCACAAACAATTTTTAAATGAAATTTCAGTTTTACAATTTTCGGGACTGAAAAATTTTTCAACTTCAAAATATCGCACATTTTATATTTTACAACGTTGCGTAGAGAAAAAAAAAATGCACTTTTTAACGAAATTGACGAAATTGGCTTGTAATCTCTATCACAATTTCTTGAAGTTTTAATTATTGTTTTTGCGATCTTAGCAACAGAATTATTCCATTTTGGGGCATTAAACTTGGACCAATCAGAAAAGGAATAAAATAAAGAACAGAAGTATTCCATTTTTGGACATTAAACTTGGATCAATCAGGAAATGAATAAAATAAATCAACCATATTGCGGAATTCAACCAATAAAAAGATTCAGATATGCTTTAGATTTCCCAATTCAAAATTGAGAACAACAACTTTTTTCCAAATAATTAAAAAAAAAAAGTGCAGAAAATCTAGCTATATAGAGTACGCGGAATGTCGATTTCACTATACGGTTTGAATACAGATTACATTGTATTAATATTACTTGAGAAATACAACCTAATTTTTAAATGTTACAAAAAGCTCATTTTCTTAAAAAGCATTGCATCCTATTTTATGAATTTAAAATATGTTTTAAGGTTACTAAAGAATAATAATTTGGTAGTTTTTTTCACTGAAAAATTGTGTAAAAAAGATGATATGTATCCTTAAAAAGTTAAAAACATACCCTTACTTCAATCTGTAAAAACAATGGTTTTTTTTTTCCCCTTACACATATTTGCGTGTGTTAAATATTTCTTATGCTTGATCATGTCATATTTATTTAGCATATGATAACACTTATCATAGGATTCCATATCATGTTTTCTTTAACTACAAGTTGTGCGACGGGCATCACACGTAAATATTTACTAATATATATATAAAAAATACAAATAAGGAAAAAATGTTAACATTTAGGGCGGAGCTACACACTTTTTCCGATTTTCTCCCAATAAGGCTTGCCTTTTTATCTGTTTATGTATTCTTGTTTATGAATTTGTAAACATTTATGCGGACAAAATCAGTTCTGTTGCTGCCATCCACTATTCATTTTACATGTTTATTGCTAGCCAATCAAAACACCGTATTTTAATTCAAATCACGTGATTTCAGAATAAAGGGAAATCTAGAAAATTTTACTTTGATAATCTAAGGAAAAAACTATAATACACCTGAAAACGCTGGGCTAAAAGCATTAGCCCATATGCTAGCGCTCGCGTCTCATTCCGAGAAAAAGCGTCTATCCGCAGAGAGCAACTTTTCAGCCAAGACCTTGTTTTCAATTTGATGGAGATAGGACGATGCTGATGCTATCTATTGGCATGAAATGAAACCAGAATTAAATTTCTTCAGCTAAACTTATTTATAGAATTTTTAAAAGTTTTAAATTCAAAATTTAGAGAGTTTTCTCAATTAAAAAATATAATCTTGTTATTCGAAATCGAAAAATAAAGATCTATTTCTTTCCTATTTAAATTATTTCATTTAGTTGATTATTTGTCAGAATTAATTTAGATAACTGTAGCTTTTTTTCTTTGAGGGGAAAAAATCGCAAAATAAAGGTATGTTGCTTTTCTACGTAAAATATTTCGTTTAGTTGATTATTTGACAAACTTAATTTTAATAAATATACCTTTTTTTCTTAACAACAATAATAATAATAATTTATTTTCGCCATTAAATTATAGAAGAAATATGAATGAATATGAGAATTCGCTATAAATCGTAATATTTTTTTTCAAGCCAACATAAATTTACCTAAAATTATTGAAGGTAAGATATTAAAATAATTAATGTTTTTTAATTTTTGTTAATTATAAATTCAGAATCTGATGAAAAATGATATCTTTCAGAGTTCTTTAAATTAAACTTAATTTTTTTTATTCTTTAACAAGATGAAAAATGAATTATTTAAAAAATAAGGATATTTATGTGTTGCTTCTGTGAATATAATTAAAATTTTCCATTTTTTTCTATAATATCAAAGGCTATGGAATGTGACATTAAATTTCTGTAAAGCTAGATAATTATAACAAAAGTTTGATAACCAAATATTTAACTATATACTTAGTAATATATGTGAGTATGTGTACTGTAACATACGTATATTTTTTCTTCTTATTTATTTATAAAAACAAAACAAAAAAATTTCCCTTCAAACTTTATAAAGGCTTCTGACTTATAGTGAGATGAAAATAAAAAATTTATTTTTTAAACTATCAAATTACCTTCAACAATTTTAGCTAAATTTAATTTGGTCTTGTAAATGATTTATATATATTTATACATAAAAAATACTACGAATTATTCAAGCCTAATTTTTATACCCATTCATAATTTTTCAATAATTTAATACAAAAAATAATTTTTTTAAAGTAAAGAACATAATGCTACCATTATTTAAATCAATTCTGACAAATAATCAACTAAATAAAATAATTTACATAGAAAAACAAGCCACCATTATTTTTCAACTTTTAAAAATAATAAGTTTATTCATTATTTATTAACTATTAAAAAATGAATCTGAACTTTACATTTGAACCTTTTTTAAAATCCTATAAATTAGCTCATCAGAAGATATGCAACTTTTCCAGATTCATTTCATGTCGACAGATAGCAGGAGCAGCTTCCTGTCTTCGTCTAATTTTAAACAAGGTTTGGAATGAAAAATTGCACTCGGTTTGTAGACACTTGTGGATTTACGTTTCTGAAAGCTAACCTCTAATTCAGGGCATGAAATTTCTGCTTAAAAGGTACTCGCCAGACTAAAATTTTTACTCGCCACTATTTTACATTTATTCAGATAAAAACGTCGGGCACCACACCTGTGCAAAAAATGAAATATTATGACAAATTTAAATTAAATTGACGATTGTTAGAAGGAACTATCTGTTAAATCCAGAATATTTTTCCAGAAATGGAAAAGGAAAAAAGGGGATTATTGCTAGTATCAGATTCATTCTCACTTTGTTTAACTTGAATTTTCATGTGTTCACTTTCAACATTTGTGATCGCATCTTTATAACATTTTTCGTTTGATGTATTACTTTTAGTAAAAAAGGACTCTATGTTATTCCTTTGTCTTTTCTTCGTGGCATTAATAAAAAATAATTAACTAAAACACCAATTTAATTACCGCCAATTACCACCGAATAAGAAAAATGCTAAATCGAATGAAACAAAAAAATTGAAAGAGAAAGTGTTTTTTTTTTACCATATTTCAAGCAGCTGCGCTTAGGTGACGAAATCTGAATCTCTTCGCACAGGAGTTAAGAGTGATCTGATTCGGTATTGACACGAGAGCAGTACGAAAGTGGGGAGGATTGAATGCAGACAGGGAAATTTCATTCCTCCGTTGGAAAGACGAAGAAGCAGGCGATGGAGCATTTTTAATTCTATTGGAAAATAAATACCATCACTTCATTTTGAAACATTTCCGTGTATCGCTGTGCGTTGTTTGATTTGAAGCTCAACATTTTAAAGGACGAAACTTATTCGCCAACTTTAAACATTTACTCGCCAATGGCGAGCTGGCGAGTGGAAATTTCGCGCCCTGCTCTAATTCCTTTGATCAAGCTGTTTCTGTTCAAATAACAGATGCCGAATCCGCCTGAAGCGGATACATTGACATGACTGGACTTACATGTGGATTGGACAATTATGGGAAATTAGAGTACTTTAATTTAAAGATATTGCTTTTAAATGTTTCTGACTTTAGAAAGTTTTTTCAAAAGTTCCGAATAGTGTTCGGATTAAAGTGCGTATCTGGATAAGTATTGGCAACATGTCTATCAATCAGATTTCTTATTTTTTATCCTAGATGTGGCTACCTACCTGACAATAATTCTCCCTTTTTATCACCATAAAAATTATGATATTTTCTGACAAAAAAAATTCTTTTTCAATTTTTTAAAAATTGATTTTTTTCCAAAACTACTCTACCGAATTTAGGCTGTTAATGGTTATCTATATAATAGTGGTTGTATATATAACAAAGATGCATAACTGGGAATTTCTGCATGATTTTCTGTTAATAAGAACTGTATTAAACAATGATGCAAAAATTTACAAAGATAAAAATTATATCTTATAACTAAGCGAAAATTAGCAGTTTTTTGTAAAAAATTCCCCATCTAGACACATATATTATATATAAATGCCGAAAGTTTGCATTGGTTATGAAATATTAATATTTACAAATACATACATATGTAATTTAATTAAATTCTTTTAAAGGCGTTAATTGGGGCGGAGCTACACAAATTCAACATCGAAAGTACTATTTAAACACTTAACAGATCTGCTGTATTTTAAATTTAGCTAAATACATGGTCATTATTTTCAAAATTGTCAATACTATTTTGGTATTAAAAGTTGTCGTGGGTGTCACAGGCAACAATACGGAAGAATATTTTTCGCATGCAAACAAACTGCATTCTTCCATAGCGAACTGTAATGAGAGGTAATCAGAATATTTTTTGTTAAAAATGTTTTTTCACCAGTTTTAGTGAATCCCAGGAACATTAAAACGACGCTACTTTAATGAAAGAAGAAGAAGTAGTTAACTGTTCCGAATGTCTTTATCGCCCTAATACACCGGATGAAGTTTCAGTTCTTGATCGTGGGTTTCGTTCTCCATGATTCGTACGATAACAATTTTTTTTGATAGACAGTCGAATATCTTAAGTCAACAGTGAATAAAGGGATTTAACGGCGCAGTCAGCCTTACCCAGAATGTCTGAGATACAGTGTCTCACATATGTGATGGGACACTTGTGCTTTACAAAAGGAAACTAATCAAGTAAATTAAAAAAAACATGTACACATTTTTTTGTGGGTGTGTTTCATACTTAAATTTAGTAAAGAATATTGCATAACATACATTTTGTCAAAATATTAAAATGTTAATTTAATAAAAATACAAATGTTTAGAACGGAGCAAAAAATAGCTCACATAAGTGATGCGACACCATTATATATGCAACAAAAATTGTCTGAAATAAGCAATAAAAATATTTTTTGGGGGTTTTATTTTTACTTAAAAGCAATTGGCAATAATTTATAAAATCGTCTGCAGTATTCCTCTCCAGTTTGTTTTGGAATTTTTGTGTTTTTTAGCTCTGTGTAGCCATGAATGCTAAACGAAAAGAAACTTCGCCTGAAATTCGAAAATTAGTTATTAATTTGCATATTGAACGTGGAAAATCTATTAGAAAAACTGCTGAAACAGTTAACTTGAGTCGTTCAACAGTTTTCAATATCATTAAACGATATAAAAAGAATCATATGATTCAGGATAAAAGAAGACCTGGCCGACCATCAAAGCTATCCAATGGAATAAAGCGAATTATCGTTCGAAATTTTTAAAAAAAATCCAAGAAATAGTGCTTCAAAAGTTGCTGCTGATTTACAGGCATTGTATGGAATAATTGTTAATCCTGAGACTATTAGAAGGGTAATTCGATCTGCTGGATATCACGCTAGAGTAGCCAGGAAAAAATTCTTCGTAAGTGAAAAGAATAGAAAACTCAGACTAGCTTTCGCAAAATCCAACATAAATAAGAATTCTGATTACTGGAATAAAGTTATATTTGCTGATGAGAGTAAATTTAATATATTTGGTTCTGACGGTAGAATCTTGGTGTGGAGAAAACCCAGGGAAGAATTTCGCAAACAGAACTTGGTACCAACAGTAAAACATGGTGGAGCAGGAGTTATGGTATGGGGGTGTATGTCGTCCGCTGGAGTTGGTAATCTTCTTTATATAATGGATCAGTACAAGTATATTGATATTTTAAAGCAAAATTTGAAATCTTCACACGAAAATTGAACCTTCATAACGATTTTAAATTCTACCAGGACAATGACCCCAAGCACACTGCTCTGAACGTTAGACTCTGGCTGCTATATAACTGTCCTGAAATAATAAAAACACCACCACAATCTCCAGACTTAAATCCCATAGAGAATATTTGGCAAGAATTGGAATCAAGAAGTCGCAAACACACCATTTATTCAAAACAACAACTAAAATCGGTGCTTCAAGAAGAATGGGGTAAAATCACTCCAGAAATCACAAAAAAATTAATCGAATCCATCTCAAAAAGATTAAATCATGTTTTAAAAGTAAAAGGAAATCCAATAAAATATTAAAACCTTTTAAAAAGTAAAATTTTTGGATAAATATTTGATGGAAAAGTAAGTGTCCCATCACTTATGTGAGCCATTTTTTGCTCCGTTCTGAACAATTGTATTTTTACTAAATTAATATTTTAATATTTTGACAAAATGTATGTTATGTAATAATTGTTACTAACTTTAAATATGAAACACACCCAAAAATTTTTTGCACATGTTTGTTTATTTATTTTATTGCAGTTTCTTTTTATAAAGCACAAGTGTCCCATCACTTTTGTGAGACACTGGACCTGTATTTTCTATATATAACATATATAACATATAAATATTTACAAATATGCATATAAACTTTAATAAAATTTAAAGGCGTTATTTGTGGCGAAGCTATTTAAATTCAACTTCCGAAAAAATTTGAAATAATTATATTACATATCAAAGAAATGGGAACAAAAATGATAAAACTTAAACTAAGTATTCTATTAAATGAATAGGTCATTTCAAAAAAAAATTTTATGTGCACCAAAAAATAATCAGCACTAAATTATATCAAGGATTATGAAGTTTATATATATATATATATATATATATATATATATATATATATATATATATATATATATAGTTCTTGAGGTGTAGTTAATGCATTTATCGCAAAAAATTCAGCATAGCAGCACCTAGATACAAACGAAATCGTCAGAACTATTTATCAATTGATGCATCTGAAACTAATAAATAACCTTGTATGGGAACGTGACACGAAAGGACCTAAAATAAATGTTGCCCATCGTTTAAAAAAATATAGATAACACACTAAAATTGCTGAGATTTGTTCAGAGTCTACAAATATCTATGTCTTTTTTTAATAAATAAGGGTCGTGTCAAAATAATCCGTATTCCACCTGTAGGGGGCACTGTAGAGCCATTTTTGTTCATTATCAATGGAAAGTGTATCAAGTTATGCACAGAGTTGAACCAAACTTCATATTTGTTTTTGATGATGAGCGTCAGAACTAGTTGAAAATACGGATTTTCCCTCGAAAGGAACGGGCGCTGTGTTACAGATTTTTGTGCAATTTGCTCGACTTTTCGCAATTCTGTTGTAACTTCACTGCTCGTGTAGCTTCGATAAGTTCGCATCTAGCTATTCCTGAGATTCCCAAGCAGCTGACGCACAACACAATTACAAATATATATATATATATATACAAACATATACATACATATATATATATATATTTTTTTTTTCAAATATCATGATCAAGATTAACTCGTTTTTACCGCGATTACTAAAATGAAGCGAAAATTGAAGACGTTCAAAATAAAAGTTGACTGTATAGTAATCATAATAAAAAATAGCAGTTTATCCATATTAAAAACTTTATTTGGCTAAGTAAAACAATAAATAAATGATAAATGCTAATTAATATTAAAAGGGGCTAGTCGCAAGTCCAGATGCAAAACAAAACTTCAATGTTAAATTAAATATTTAGTAATAAAATGTATCATTCCCTTACCTCTCTCTTGCTTTATATTGTTTTTATTATTAATTTTACTTTTTTTTTTACTAGTTTATGATGTTATAACATGAAATGAAAATGTTATGGATAGTCACAGAAAAAATATATTAATATTTATTATTATTATTTTAAGAATACAATGAAGAATGTTTTCTATTAATTGAAGCAAAAATTAATTTAAAAAGCTCTATATGACGAGTTTTTAAAGGATTCGCAAGTAGATTTCGCTCACTTATTAATGTAGGAGGAGCTTCGGTTTGATTATCCCTAATCGCTGTGCAATGTAGCGCCGAGCTTAATACATTTATTAATCGAAATTTAGAAGGAACCCGATTTGTTCAATAAATCTAGCTTTTTATCATTTTTTTTCTTCACTCTTCACATTATACTTGTTGTTCATAAATTTATATAAATGTTTTTAACTTTAAAAAAAATGAAATTTATTTTTTTATTATAAACTCGGTTTCTTCTAAAATCTGCGCATGGGTATATATATATATATATATATATATATATATATTTAAAGGATGGAAGTATATGGAAATGTGTTATACTTCATTGTTTTAGTAAAAGTATATTAGTAATAAAATAGTTAAAAAATTAAATATAATATTAAATGTATCTAAAAATTCATGTACGGACTTCAGTAATATACATATGAAAATCTTTAAAGAACATTCGGCAAATATATCAATATTTAAAATAATAGTAAGAATTTTAAAATATTTAAATTTTTTTAAACATTTTTTAAAAATTTTAATTAAATATGCAGTTTTTTTCTTTGACATAACATACTTTTAGTTGAGCATTTAAATGAATTTATTTCCCCTTTTGAAGCGTCTATTTAAAGATAAACATAATTGTTGAAAAAGTGAATTCTTAAAAATACTATAAGGCAGAAAAAAATATAGAGAAAATCTATATATATTCAGTTAGACTGTTTTCATCCCTACAGACTATGTCAATATCATTGATACTGATTGGCTTCTGGCCAGTTTGTTAAATTTACAAATGAAATTTTGAATACCTTGGTCAAACAAAAGTTTTTTTTTATGTGAATGATGTGAAGGCAAGGCAAAGTCTTACCTCCTCCCCCTAGTGAATTTAAAATTATCCCTATTCCGTTTGGAGGAGAAGTAGACATTTGCATGTTAAAAGATAAAATACGCAGTTTATTAGTATTTAGAAATGGTTATTATTTAAATAAAAATAATCATGCAAATAGAAAAGTAATATAATGTATTTAAATTAATTTTTACCAAAAAGGCTTAGAAAGTGCCATCAAACAACCACTGCTGATGTTTTTCGAGAAACATATTCATGCAAAAGACGGCAGCTTGAAAGACAAAGTTCTGGCCAATCAAATTTTGGTGTATCAAAATCTAGTTGGGTAAACCAACATATTAAAAAGTCTCCATTACACCGTAATTAATAAGGATCCGAAAAAAAAAACGTTAAATACAAATGTGACGGATGTTTCCCGTAGAATCCGAATCTGCAATAAAATGTGGGGGATGATCATTCAAGAATTTCAAAGTCTGACTTCCTCTAACCCCCCCAAGGGTCAATTACTAGGGTCAAATTTGGTATCACTGAGTACATTTATAAAAAAAATATTTGACGTCTTACCTCCTCCCCCTAGTGAATTTAAAATTATCCCTATTCTGTTTGGAGGAGAAGTAGACATTTGCATGTTAAAAGATAAAATACGCAGTTTATTAGTATTTAGAAATGGTTATTATTTAAATAAAAATAATTATGCAAATAGAAAAGTAATATAATGTATTTAAATTAATTTTTACCAAAAAGGCTTAGAAAGTGCCATCAAACAACCACTGCTGATGTTTTTCGAGAAACATATTCATGCAAAAGACGGCAGCTTGAAAGACAAAGTTCTGGCCAATCAAATTTTGGTGTATCAAAATCTAGTTGGGTAAACCAACATATTAAAAAGTCTCCATTACACCGTAATTAATAAGGATCCGAAAAAAAAAACGTTAAATACAAATGTGACGGATGTTTCCCGTAGAATCCGAATCTGCAATAAAATGTGGGGGGATGATCATTCAAGAATTTCAAAGTCTGACTTCCTCTAACCCCCCAAGGGTCAATTACTAGGGTCAAATTTGGTATCACTGAGTACATTTATAAAAAAAATATTTGACGTCTTACCTCCTCCCCCTAGTGAATTTAAAATTATCCCTATTCTGTTTGGAGGAGAAGTAGACATTTGCATGTTAAAAGATAAAATACGCAGTTTATTAGTATTTAGAAATGGTTATTATTTAAATAAAAATAATTATGCAAATAGAAAAGTAATATAATGTATTTAAATTAATTTTTACCAAAAAGGCTTAGAAAGTGCCATCAAACAACCACTGCTGATGTTTTTCGAGAAACATATTCATGCAAAAGACGGCAGCTTGAAAGACAAAGTTCTGGCCAATCAAATTTTGGTGTATCAAAATCTAGTTGGGTAAACCAACATATTAAAAAGTCTCCATTACACCGTAATTAATAAGGATCCGGAAAAAAAACGTTAAATACAAATGTGACGGATGTTTCCCGTAGAATCCGAATCTGCAATAAAATATGGGGGGATGATCATTCAAGAATTTCAAAGTCTGACTTCCTCTAACCCCCCAAGGGTCAATTACTAGGGTCAAATTTGGTATCACTGAGTACATTTATAAAAAAAATATTTGACGTATAAAAACATTTTATATTTATTTATTTAGAACAGGTGTCACAAATAAAAATAAAAATTAAATTTCATTTAGTTTTCTACTGATTTTATGTGTTATGAATACGGTTCTTATGAATGAACCGAAACATGTCAACTTTTTAATTTAATTTTTATTTGTGACACCTGTTCTAAGTAAATAAATATGAAATGTTTTTATACGTGAATGAAAAAGGTGAAGTGATTTTGTTTTTACAACAGTTTTAATATTAAAAATATTTGACATCTGATATGTATTTCTCGAGTTATTCGACCGTTTGTAGACTTTTCGGACACTTTGTATATAAAATATTTTTGTGTTATTTGTGCAAAGGATGGGGGAAGTGCCTAAATTTTGAGTGCGTGATTATAAGTTTTGTTGTTTGATTAGTGAATACAATTACTAAAAGAAAGCTTTACTAAGTGAGCTTGACTAAGTGAAAGCGTTTTAAAAAAGCATTTCATACCGGATAAACATTTAAATAAAATTTTATATATAATATTTACTGCAATTCTTCACCGCAATGTTTCAAATTAGGCCTCTTAAATTAAAAAGGTACCGAATGGTTTTCTCGAGTTCCATTCCATACGATACAAAAAATGTTAGTTATAGTCACGGCAGGAAAGATTGTCTTTTCAAGGACGAATGTTCCCTTTTGTTGGTCTCTCCTTGGCTCCTATCTAAGGTTAGTAACTATGGTAACAGCCACGTGACCGACTGACCGCGCTTTTCCATACCGTTTGAGAGATCCAATTGATCGAATAACTCTGTAACTGATACTCTTGCATTGGTAAATTTGTTTTGCGGAGGTGCCGTGGAAAAAAATGGGACAAGGAACTAGCGCGCTCTAATACCATAACAACGAAGGAAAAATGAAAAGAAAGCATTTGTCCTTGAAATGCCGATTTTTCCTGCCGTGACTATAATACAAAAGCAGTTAATACAACGAGTACAAGTTTTTTGTACACGTGAATTTTACTTCACATTCACAAACAGTACTACAGCACTTTATGCATTAAATAATTTCTTAAAAAACACAAATCGTATTTTTGCAATTATAACGCTATACATATAAATACTTTGGTTAATAATCGCACTTTTATTGCATACAGTCACTCATTGTATACACACAAACAGAGAAAACTTTTACATGGTTGCCAAATTCTACGCCTATTTACAATCAAATAAACATATTTGAAACAGAAATTTTACTTAGCAATTAACAATGCAAAGCAAAATACATAAAAGTGAATAAATTTGCTTAACATTTTACTAAAAAGAATTTGTAGTTCCAAACACCTTTATATGATTTTAAAAGACGTAGAAGTTGAGAGCTCTGCCATTACGCTAAACATTTTAATATGCGATTATAATGCCCATAGGCGAGAATTTCTGCTTAAATAACATCTTGTGGTACGGTGGTATACCTATGAAACCACATAATTTTAATCTCCACACACCACAGTGGCACCAGAATTTTTATAAAAAAATTACGGTTTATTGAATGCGTGAAATATAACTTTTTTGTTATTTAGAAATAAAGTTGTTTTCAAATTCCGGTGTCAATCATTAATTTCAACAATTAAGCAATAAATTTGCCCTCGCCGCAAAGGATAAATTAATAAACTGACACATACGGATCTACCTCGTGAAGGCGCTTTGAAATTACCTTCTCGGTGTAGCTCTATTACCTATGGAGGTTGTAGTCACTCTATTCAACTAAGTCCAATCAAAGCTAGATTTGGCAAATGTTTGCTAGTTTAGCGAATTATTAAAATATTATAACGCAAACAATTTATTGAATTTTGGTTGTATTTTAATAAATGTTAGTTTCATTACTAATTTATTTTACAGGGGTTCAGTAAACAATTTTTGAAATTGTAAAAATCACTTTCTCCGTTTTAGAAAATCATTTAAACATAATTAATAATTGAGTATAAATAATAATTATTAATTACTATGCATAATTAATTATATTTCAACTATGCATATTAATTAATGCAATAATAATATTATTAATTGAAAAAAATATACATGTATAATATTATGTATATTATATTAATATATAATCTTTTCACGTTTCAAGACCTTTAAAAGGAAAACTCCTTTAGACCTATACAATAATTATTTCCCTTGATTTTTATGGACCAAGATTTAATAAGCATTTATATTGCGTTTAAGTTTTATGAATTTTTTATTATTTCTTTGATATCTAATACTACCATAATATTATTTTACATTAATCTAATATAAATAATGTTTTTCTAATTAATATATATATAAATATTATTATCAAGTAATATAAATAAAACTATATTATTAAGAGTAAATATATCATTAATAATACATTTATTAATATAAAATTATTATTTTTATTTTTATTATTTATTATCGGATGTCACATTCTTATTATACATTATTATCACATAATTATATCTTATGTAATAAATTTATATATAACATATTTTATCAGTACCGAAAGCAAGCCTCTTCCAAATATAAGCCAACTCTCATGCATGTGATTTTTTTATTTATTTAAGTGGTATTTATAAGCCCAACTCCTCATTTTTTTTTTTTTTTTAATTTACGTTTTTAATTTTTTTTTTTTTTTTTTTTTTTTTTTTTTTTTTAGTAAATTCGTCAAGTTTTTGTGTTCATATCTCCTAAGGGGATATATCTTTTGTAATTTATTTTTATCTAATCTCCTTTTTACATATCATTGTATCAGCATGACATTCGTTATGTGCGCTTTAAGACATTTGAAAGGAATATTCCTTTCGAACTCTATATGCTATTAATATTTTCCTTCTTTTTTTATCCAGTAAAATTTAATAGATATTTATAATGAGTTTAAGTTTTAAAATTTTCATTCTCATTTCTTTCATACCGAATTCAATAATTGTATATTAATATTCTTCATTAATCTATTATTTTTATTACTATAAGCTACTTTGCTTCTATGTATAAATATATGTATGTATAATATTATATACATTATAATAATATATA
This sequence comes from Maratus speculifer, assembly GCA_964019185.1. NCBI lineage: Eukaryota > Metazoa > Arthropoda > Arachnida > Araneae > Salticidae > Maratus > Maratus speculifer. The sequence goes on from OZ025296.1 coordinate 356,204,285, forward strand.
ATCCTTTTACACTAGAAGAACTTTGAAAAGGATGGTCTTTCGAACTACACTATTAATGTTTCTCTTGATTTTTATGCACTAAGATTTAATAGTTTAAGTTAAAGACATTTAATTTTTATAATTTTTATTTATTTATTTTTATATCTAATATTACCATAATGTTATTATATATTAATCTAATATAATGAATGTCATTCTAATTAATATATATTATAGTATATTATTATTCTATAATCATATTATTATTATGTAATACAGCATAAAGCTGTAATATTAATAATAAATATATCATTAGTAGTATATTTATGAACATACTATTATTGTGATTATTAATTTTATAACTATTTCACATTTATTATTTAATATTTATTATTGGATATTACATTTTTATTAATTATTATTATTATTATTATTATTACATAATTATATCCCAGTAATTGGCACATTAAGGATTTGTCTTTAAAGTTATTTCTATTTTTACTACCAAGAAATAAAACATTTACTTGCAAATATTTTTAAATCAAAGAGTGCATATCTGTGCATCTATTTTGCCCACTAAAAGCAAAAATATTTGAAAAAGTATTTTTATAAAAATATACTTAAAATATATGTAATCGCAAGTAATTAGCACTTAGACTTTTACACAATTGAAGTAACCTTTTTCAACTAAACAAAACTGTTGTCAATTAAAATTTAAAATATACTATAAATCAGATAATAGTAAATTAAAATACATGCCTTTCTTAAACCAGAGAAGATGCATTTGCAACAAAAATTATTTTTATCTTATCTCTTTACATATCATTGTATCAGGATGATATTCGAAATGTGCGCTACAAGACATTTGGAAGAAAAATTCCTTTCGAACTATACTATTAATATTTTCCTTGATTTTTTTTTTAACCCATTAACATTTAACAGATATTTTTGTTGAGTTAAAGTTTCATAATTTTTACTCATACCGCTTTGATATCTAATTTAACAATTTTTATGTAAATATTTTTCCTTAATTTATCATTTTTATTAATGGAAAGTACTTAATTTCTATGGAAGAGAATTTTAAAGCCTAAAATGTTAAACAGACCTTATTTTATTTTGCAAATGTAAACCTCCTGAGAAATTCCATAAATTCCAAAAATAACCCCTTACCCCCTAAAAAACCCTTCCCAATTTTAAAGTTCCAATTACCAACAACCGTTAAAATATTTTGGGATTTCCTCTCTGCTAAATGGGACTTATTTTCAGTACTTTGCGTTATATTATGTAATATATATTATGTGTAAATAAATATAATTATACATAATGATTTTATTTCTTATATATGAAGATATATTGTATAACATTATATATTGTTATAGTACATATTATGTTACTTTAGTATAGTATATATATTACATGAAGTCTATATATATAATAAAATTATGTATTATTATATTAAAATTCTTTATATTTATTATTTATCGTATAATATATATATTAATAATAATAATAATAGAATTAGTATAATAACATTATAAACATTAATATTATGTAACACATATTAATTTTTAATTAAATATAATATATTAATATAATATTAACAATTAATTATAATAATATTAATAATAGTTTTAGGCAATATATTAATTATGCATTAATAAATATTATCTATCATTCAAACATAATAAATCATTCAAATTGTGACTATATAAAATGTAATTATCGCCATCATTTATCAAAACAATTTAAAGAAACTTTTGCATCGCCAAAAGAGAGCATCTCCACTTCGTCTTTAATGCAGCAACCTCAAATAACTAGCCCCAATTTCACAGCCAAGAGGTAGAAAAATCCTGACAGGGTAAAGAGTTACACGGAGACGCTGGTATTATTTTTTTAGAAATTTCTGAATCTGTCAATTGCAGTTTCGTAGACTGGATATTGCAAATGGTTGCAAGTACGTGATTAACATGCAATTTGTTAAAAATATATATTTCTCTTAAATATTTCTGACTTCAATGCATTTGTTTGAAAGCTGCAATCATTTCAAAATATCCGAGTGGACAAAGCTAGTGCAAGACATAAAATAGAGGATTGAAGAGAACCTCCCTTATCGCCCCCTCGTAAGCCATACTTGCAACGGCATTTAAAAGACCTTATTAATGTAAAAAAAATGAATGCCGGAATCAAGGATTGCTTACTTCTGAGCTGAACATGCTTGTACTTGCACAGAGTATTTTAGAAATTTAAGAAAGTGTTGAATTCAGATGCTTTTCACCGGAGTTTATTATTTTTTACACTTTGGATATTGAAAAAGTAAGAGGAACTGGGGCACATTGATACACCCCCTCTACTGCTCACAGGATCATTACAGGAAGTTTCACAACAGTTCCAAAAGGTGATGCTAGTGCACTCAACTACATACAAAAAGTCTTGGAATGATTCAGTTGTTTGATGAAACGGGATGGGTGATTTATTGTTTTTGTAGATTAAAAGTAAATTTGAGTTGTACAATTGAAATGGTATTATACAACTGTTCTATTGTTTTCAATCGAAAAGAATACTCTCCCTGGTAAGTAGAACTATTCTTTATCAGTTTCTCATTCTTTTTTGTTAGATAAACTATGAAGTATTGGATTTGAGACTCATTTTATTCAAAATGGCTGTATAGGGCACATTGATACAGTCTTTGTCGGGGCACATTGATGCAACCTAAATCGATTTCTAGTTCATTTTTTCATTACCTTTTATTTATTTATTTTTACAATGCACTCCTTAATCCAACCATTTTCGCTAAAAATTTCTAATATTAGTTTTTATTGAAGTGAAATAGCTTTAATTTCTTTATATTAGATCATTTTATAGTATTTTTGCAAAGAAAAGACGTACGAACTTACCCAACATATAGTGCTAGTGGAACTAATTAAAGAAAAGGACGGCAGCCTGGAAAACCCCAAATTTATATTAATTCTCCAAAGAAAAAAGTATTTTCTACATGTAAAGTTTTACGTAAGAGAAACAAGCTGCAGAATAGCACAGGATAATTATATTAAAAACAGAATTTTTAATATAATTATCCTTTATTTTCTGTTTATAAACCGATTTATGAACAGAAAACTTGGTAATTTTTCATCTTTCCCAAGAAAAAAGATAATACTGGGGTTCAAGTACCAGATATGACAAAGTTACAGCAGCCAACAATCAGACAAGGAACAGCCATAACGTCAGGTCATAATACATTTCATTTTGATTGCTCTAATATTGCTTACAAATAAAGTGTGTGTGATTTGAATTTTTATAAATAATATAAAATGGTTTGCTAACTATTTTTCTATGAAAAATATGGATTGGTATTATTTTGTCTCCATTTTTTCCCAGACGTATAAAAGTGTATCAATCTGCCCCGGAGATGGCGCACATTGATACAAATTGCTTTTTTTGATTTTTTTTTTAAATTACATGCAAAAATAATATATAAAACAACGATTGTACATTTTTATAACACACTACACAGGCTTTTCGGACATCACATAGAAAAATAACTTGACATTTCTGCTTTCTAGACACCAAAAATTTTTTTAGAAAAAAGCTGTATCAATGTGCCTCAGTTCCCCCTGTTTGTTTATTTGTATACATTCGAAGTGCTTCTGACAATCTCTTTTTATTGTTTTGATTACCACTGTTTCAACATGAATCCCTCCTAATCTTCGAGATTTATAATAATTGATTCGAAATAGTTGGCGGGAAATATGTACTAAAAATAGATTCAAATGGCAATACTTAAGTACAAAAGACAATTGATTAAGATAGAACAAAATTTAATTTTATCATTTAATTAAAAGCTGACAGCAACCAAAAACTAACTGCAAATGAAAATTCATAACCAACATGAAATTTTTTTAATTTAACTTAGCAAAAGGAATAATAATTATTTTTTTTAAATAAAGTTTTTAATCCCATGATCACTCTTCATAATTTTAAAGGATTTTCACAAAAATAAGAAAAAAGATAGAAAATTTCGTTCTTTAGTTACTTGCACCCCCCTTTTTTTTACAAACTTTTTCTAAACGAAAATGTATAAGAGGAATGTCCATTTAGAAATTTTGTGACAATTCTAACAAACTTCCATAAATAATCAATTATTTTATCAAAAAACATAAAAGATAAAAATTGATATAAACAGTTAAATACCATTCTCTTCCACTCACGTAGCATATACCTAATTTGTGACAAAAAGAAATTTACTGGTCTATGTAGTAAATCATAACAAAATTTTGTACTCTTGTCACAAAAGTAAGACAATTTTTATTTATTAAACAGACAAGGAAAATATATTTTTTAACAAAATAAGGCAGTTTTAAAACACAGCAACTGTCTTTTAAAATCTATGTTAACATATCATATAATATATAAGTAAAAAAAAAAAAAAATCTGAATAATAATGAATAAACCAAAATAATACGTAAAACACACTTTAAAAACTTTTGTTCATGTTACTGGTAATTTAAAAAATGAAATGCATATATATGCAAGTATGTAATGTAAAATATATAAATACATTGAATTATGAAAGCTACATCATATCATTTCTCACAATCTGTATGCACACTCTTTTCTTTCCTTTAACTGCGAAGCAGTGCTGAAATAAATACAATAAAAATGTAAAATAGACATATCTTTTTTGTTTTCTAAAACAAACAAAGCACGAGCTCATTATAACGTCGACTTGCAACTGAGGTATTTCTGATGGAAATAAAATACAAAGAAAAGAAAAAAAGGGAATGAATCAGATGCTTGTCTAGTCGATCGTGCACGTGAATTATTAGTTATATACTTACTATTGATCCTTTAACGGAAAAATTCTCCATCCCAAGCACAGTAGAATTACTTTCAATGAAGAAAAATAAAGTTTTACTTGACACGTAAAAAGATTTATGATGGAAAAGAAATTACATTGTTAGAAACACAAAGACGTGATGAAAAAATATGCTTTTTCCCATTACAGTATTTTCTTCAAAAATTAAATTCATATAGATTGAAAAAGCATGAGATCATTACCTTTCCTAGTTAGAAGGAGAAGTGTTCTGCCTTAATTATTCAAATATACGTAGAATAATTTTTTTTTGTATTCTAAACCTTGAAAAACAAAACGTTCCATTTTATTGGCACGTATACCCGTCGCTCGTGAAGTAAGTACAAACAGCGCCAAGTGGAACATCAATCGTGTGAGATGTGAGTACAATTGGCATCGGCATGTACACCGGTCGCTCGTTCCAACAGAGTTAAAATCTCCAAATATCTAAAATCGCTCCTCCCTCCTCCTTTAAGATTTTCCAGATCCGTCCTTGCCTCATAGCCAAATGATTTGTGCGCTACCCAACATTAGGACTAAGTCGTTACATTGTGAGCCACCCTCGAAAGAACCACAAGTCTGTGAGAACGGTTTACGCCTACGACCAACAATTTATTTCAGCCGTATCGACTGCACCAGAACAGTCGACATGTATGACTCCATCAATATGTATATAATTTGCATTTAACATTAGTCTGTTTTATTTATTAAAGAATCACGTTATATTTTGCGGTGTGAGAGTTAAAAAGCTGTACTTGATTTCTCTTTCACACAATGCAATTCAAGTATCAAATCTTGCAGGTCAGGCGTTACCTCACATTACTCGTTATAAGTGAAGTTAATAAAGTATTCTTATGCTGTACATTTTGGGTTTTAAAATAGTAAGGTCTGATGTGTATAGATAGCCACATGGATACAAAAGTGTTACACTACACATTTTTGAAGTACCAAAGTGTCGGTGAGAGATGTGAGAGGAGAATTTCATCTTTTTCCGAATATGATAACACATTTTCAAATGGAAGTCATCTATATACTAAAAACTGAATCAAATTTGAACCTTCAAATGGTAGCAATCGCATTTTATATCCTAGCTGAATTTCTTGCATCTGCTATTCCTTTTTACATGTTTGTTGCCAGCTGTATTTTTATTCAAGTCATGTGGTTTAAGAATATACGGAAATGTAGGAAATTTTACTTTGATAGTCTCGGGGTAAAAACTAAAATATTTCTGAGAACGCTGAAATGGAAATTATAATATTCTCTCAAAATTTTGTAAACTATGTCTACAGTATTATTTTCAATATTAATTCACGAATGGCATTATTAAGAATACAAAGGT